>NDXB01014743.1:111030-237449 GCA_002631895.1 Agapornis roseicollis
CCCCCCCCCCCCAAGCCCGACCACCCGGAGCCGCCCCACGGCCCGACACCCCCTCCGGGCCCACCTTGTCCATGAGCTTCCAGCACTTCTCCACCATCTTCTTGTCCACGGCGCCGGGCTGGTGGGGGCCGAGGTGGTGGTGGTGCGGCTGGAACGCGTCCTTCATGAGCCCGATCAGCCCCCCGGGGCCCTTCTTCAGCGGCGCCGACATGAGGACGGCGCGGGGGCGGGGGGCAGCCGCGAGCGGGCCCACACCCGCGCCCGGCCCGTCCCCCCCCGTCCTGCACCGGGCCTCGGCCCTGCAGGACAACCGGACGTGCGGCCGCTCCCGCGGGCCGGGCCGGGCAGGGCAGGGCAGGGCAAGGCGGTGGCAGCGGGAGCCGCGGGCGGTGGCGGCGGCAGCGGCGGGGGCGCCCGGCTCCAGCGTAGCCCCGCCCTCCGCCCCGGACACGCTGCGCGCTGATTGGCGGGACCGCCCCCTCCGCCGGGGAGGAACCGGTGCTGATTGGTCGGTACCCGCGGCCGAAGGAGGGGGAGCGGGGAGAGCCGCGGCCCGGCCGCCAGGCCCCGCCCGGCCTCCGTAGCACAGGCGNGGACGTGCGGCCGCTCCCGCGGGCCGGGCCGGGCCGGGCCGCGCCGGGCAGGGCAAGGCGGTGGCAGCGGGAGCCGCGGGCGGTGGCGGCGGCAGCGGCGGCGGCGCCCGGCTCCAGCGTAGCCCCGCCCTCCGCCCCGGACACGCTGCGCGCTGATTGGCGGGACCGCCCCCTCCGCCGGGGAGGAACCGGTGCTGATTGGTCGGTACCCGCGGCCGAAGGAGGGGGAGCGGGGAGAGCCGCGGCCCGGCCGCCAGGCCCCGCCCGGCCTCCGTAGCACAGGCGCAGGGCGGTGGCGAGGGCGGCACGGGCGCCATGTTTGATGAGGGCGGGCGGGGCGGGGCGCGGTGTGGTCGCCATGGGAACGGCGAGGGCCGCGGCCGGGGCGGGCAGAGCCGGGCCCGGCTGAGGGGAGCGGTGACGGTTCCGTTCCGGAGCGTTCGGAACGGGATCGGTTCCCGTTTCCAGCAGCAGGTTCCCGTTTGTTCGAAGGGCCAAAAGGGGAAGGGCAAGGCTCTCAGACAGGGTGAGAGCGGGCAGAGCAGGGAGAGAAACGGAACCTTTTAGAGCTGACAGCACCCAACCTGCAGCCATCATGGCGTGTGCTCAGTTCTGGGTCTTCGCTGCCTTCAGATCCTCTTTTCAGCCGCCTTCCTCCTGCCTGTTGGCTCCTGGTGAGTTCTCGCCCAGCGCATGGCGCGCTGAGGGATGGGATGAGCAGGACAGAGCTGCAGCAGGAGCTCTGCAGACATCGGTTGTTAAAACTGCCTTGATTTTACCGCCTTTGGTAAATATTCCTGGGACAGGCTTTAAAGCCTCGTCTGGCTTTAATTACCTGCGCAAATTTTCCTCAGGATTATATCGACCTCAAATATGTCCGCGTCTATTGAGGCCGTGTTCCTGAGGCTTTTCCCATTAGGTGCTAATGGATCCTGGCTAATAGTCAAGCCGGATTGACCACCGGAGGGTGCCGGATACCGCAAGTACCTGGCGAGAGGGCTGGGGAGGGTAACCCTAGCTTTGTGGAGCAAAACTCACCATGGCCCCAATCCAAAGAGATCAGGGAGCGTGCCTGAGCAATCGCATTCCCAACTATCTGCTTCCCTGGGCATGATTCCCTCCGCGTTGCAGCTGTGTTTCTATATGAGGCTTCAAGCAAATGCCCTCCCTGCAGGAAAGAAGAGCCAAGCACCTCTTTGCTTCTATCCCTTAGGCCCATGATGGGGATGGGCACAGCTGCGCTGGAAAGCCACGTCGTGCTGATCAAGTGTGTCTTGGTGCCTCTGGCTCTCCATGTGCATCTCATGCATGTATGGCTGCGGGCAAGAGCAGCCTTTAGGTCCCAAGGCAGGCTTCCCCTGGGCCAAGAGCTGCTCTTGGCTCTGCTTCTTCCTTCTTCCCTCTGGCTGCACAAAGAGAAGCACTGGAAAATGGCACTGGAAGTTAATGTGCTGAAAGAGCCCCTGGGTAAGGTTGGAAGGAGCCAGGGGATGGGCCAAGCAGGGGATGCTGTGGTGGGGAACCCCCCTGGAAGTGCTTCCTTAGTACAGTGCTAGGCTGAGACAAAGGGGAGGTGTCTTGCTATGAGATTCACTCTTGTTCAGGCAAGGCTTGGAGCCAGGTATGGGCTGAGGTGGTGTCCACATCCCCTTGGCTTTGGGCACAGAGAGGCTAGGAACAAACCACTGCTGGTCTGATGCACCAAGAAGGTACTGGGCAGGGAACAGCCACCCAGTATGGTGCGGATGGTGCCCTTTGCCTGCCTGTGCTTGGGCCAAGGCTATGGTGGGGGTCACCTGGCAGGAAGCACATTGTCCCCAGGGCAGTCCTGTGCATCTCAGGCTTGCTCTTCCTTGGAGGGACATGACCTGGCAGGCAAAACCTGACAATGAAGGGCTCAGGCAGAGGCTGTGGGACCTGGAGGAGGCACTGGAGTAGGCGCAGAGACAAAGTGAGGCACTCGTGAAGCTGTGGGCAGAAGTGGGAGGGAGGGGGCAGTGGGCCAAACCCAGACAAGTTTACCCCACCTTTCCCCTTGGCCTTGACCGCTCAGCCCCAAACCACCCTGCTGCTGCCTAGCCCTTCTGCCTCCTAGGCAAAGGCTCTGCATGTAGACTCATACAGATGCCTGTATTCATCACCGTCGGATTCCCCTGCCTCCAAAAGGCATTATTCCCTTGCCGTTTCCATTAGCGCTCGAGAAGGGGCTGCTTTCAGCTGAGGTAAAACCTCAGGCAGAGGTTTGCGGTCTTTGCCACATGCAAAACTCAGCTCATTTTCACTCTCCCACGCTCCACAGAGAGGTAAAACTTTCCCTCTAGGGCTTCCTCTTGCCCCCAGCATCGTCACAGCCCTGCCAGGCAGGGAGAGGATGCAGATAACTGCTTCTGCTGGGTCACCAAGGTGGCACAAAAGGGGGTGTGATTAAGAAACGCTCTCGCTGCTGCTTGCACACCCCAAGTCCTCTGTTGAGGACCGACAGAAGCCCTCGCAGTGTTAAAAAAGGATGAAATTCAGCTTCCTTTAATCATCCTTTCACTGTAATTAACTAGGACCAATATTACCCTGGTGCCTAGAATCCCTCCTGGCCAGCTCTAAGGTGGCCTGTGCCATCTGTTAGTCCTCACTTCATCTGCCACGTGCCTTGCGTGCAAGCACCAAGCTGTTTCTCCTCGCACTGTCCCGTTGTGTGGGAATAAAGGGAAGCTCAAAACCCCAGGATGGTTTATTTGTGGGTATAGAGTATGCCACAGCCATAGGAGTAACTGCAGAGATGAGCAGGGCTTCAGGTGTTTTGTGATGGCTTTGGTGGACGAACACAAAGTTACCTCCTCGTTTGTCTTTGGAGATGCCTCCTAAACATGGCTCTGAAGCAGCTTTCCCTGTGCTTTAAGGATATGCAATGAACAGATGAGGCAGAGGCAAAAAGAGACACGAACACAACGGAATAGTTTTTAACCTGGCTTGATTAATGCTGTCAAGTTGCACATCTGAGTGTGAGCTCAGTGGGACTGTTGCTTTTGTTTAATACCACAAGACACCTCAGTCTGGATTGTTGCATTACAGTACAAATAAAAACCAGAAACAAAACCACATCTGCATCGTACAAGGTGAGAAGAAGATGAGAATTCTAAATATTTACAGAGAAGGGCGAAGGGGGAAAACCACAAAAAATATTTACATAAAAATACAGGAGCTTGTCAGCATATACATTTTACACCAATTCACAAAAAAAGACACTCTATAAATTAAAGTGAAGGGAACTCCAAAGGGAACCCAAGACTTTCTGCGAGGTTTTCCTCTCATGCGGCTCAGGGAAAGAAAAATCAAGTCTTTTAACAGCAGGAAAATGAACTGCAAACCAACCCTTTCCTCCTCCCTCCCCACAACCGGATGAGGCAAGGCTCCACACACGGGGTTTTATGCCTGTTGAGACCAGATCATGCCCTTCACCATCAGGGATCTGCAGCACGAGGCTCTGGGGGAACTGCTGCTCTCCTAAGCTGCCTCTAAGGGAAGCAAACCAGGTTCTCATCCATGTTTCCTAATGCTTCCATCAATGTACTGATGACCAGAGTACGCATGAGGGTCTGTCCCTTTCTGGAGGTAGACAGGAACAGCAAGTTTTCGAGTCGGTTTTGGTTTGGTGCAGCAACCTACTACCACTGTGCAATCCTTACTGACCCCCCCTCCCCCCTTCAAACCATGAGCATAAAGCCAGTACCTCTGGAAAGACATAGGCACAAAGTTGCGGGTGTTTTGCCTGTGCATATAGATTTCACCTGATAAGACTCTTTAAAAGGGAGACATTAATGCTTAAGACTTTACAGGTCCTCATTACCTAACATCTGCGCTCCCCCTGGCTCTAAAGTCTATGCTTTAAAGCAGAGGTGACAATCCAGTGTCACCTGCATGCATTAGGGAGAACCGTGGCTGGAAACCTGGGAAGTGGCAATTTCAGACGCAGACAGCTTGTGGCAACTTAGAAGGGTGTTACTGAACAACATAGCTGCTTGTTGTATCCCTGGAGATAGGGTTAGGCAAGGAATTATTACTGGGAGCAGAACGGGACTTGCAGTAAGAGTGTTCTTTGTGTTGCCCTCCCATTTCTCTGCTAGGACACTAAGAACTGAACCATCTCACAGGTCCTACTCACACATCTGGTGTAACCCCCCCTCCTCACTCTGATGCACGATGCCCTCTGTAAGCTCAGCTGTGATTTTGAGATGTTTTGACTCGATGCTGACTCACTTGATGAGGATGAGGATAACCACAGTACAAAGGAACTGCATAGTTCACTGTATGGCTTTGTGCGGGGTGGATGCGGGACGCCTCCTGAATTGTGCTCAATGTTTAAGCCATGGGCAGTAGCTACACTAAAAGAAAGGTGCTCGTGTACTATTCTCTGGGGAAAGCTGGTGCCTTTACCTTGCTTTTTGTTTGCCTTTTCACCCTTGTGGCTCAACACTAATGTACAGCAGTTACCTCACTTCCAGAAGCCCTTTATGGCTTTTCCTTCCTATGGGTGACAGGGTACTTGGCATCTCACACAATGCACTGAGCTGCAGGGCCCAGGCTCAGGCAGGAGCAGTGACAAGCCCATAAGGAACAGAAGTTGTCCAAGGATGGCACTAGGGGGAGACAGTGGCTTTGAGCAGGAAAATCCAGCGAGGCATTGACAATCCCTGGGAGCTGGGCTCAGCTCCCTCATAGTGGAATAGTCCTGGTTAACCTAAGGCCAAAACGGAGGTTAGGAGAGTTGCCATGGGGCAGGAGTGGGGAGTTAAGGCTTTCACAGAGAGAGAGGGTTGACCTCCAGCTCTCATTACCTGAATCCCAGATAGCCTGAACCAACCACGTTGTCCCTGCTTTGACTGGAGACCTCAGCAGGTAACTGGCAGCTGTGGGGAGACTGTACTACAACGCCTGAAGGCTGCTACTAGTCCTAATACAACACACACCTCTACTGAGAGAGCAGGTCCTCACAATGTACTTGCTTGGTGAGCTTGCGCTGAGGAACCCAGGCAGGTCAGCCTTTCCCTATGGAGTCAGCTAGCAGTGCCCAATGTGCAATGCCCAATGCCAGCAGAACGACTCTTCCCAACATGATGTTTAAACCAACAGCACTGCACAATGAAAGAGGACCATGAGGTGGTGCCGCTGAAACAGCCCCACACAGGGCTCCATGATGAAAAAGCAACTAGCAACAGGTTTTCCTTAGGATTTAAAATGGCCATGGAAGTTTTGTTCTATCCTTGTGAGCTTTAACAGCTGCGTGGTGGCTGCAGAACCTCCAGGGTTTTAATGAGACATTCAAGAGATTCAACACGGGTAGAAAAGGTCTTTCTTCAACCACACGGAACAGGAATGGCCTTGGAATTTCTTGGTGAACACGTAAAAACTAACTCAGTCTCAAGTATTGCTTGCAGAGCCCTGCCTAATGAAATGGATGCGCTTTATCTCTAAGGTGAGGATGTAGGGCATCCTGGGATGCCCCTTTTTCTTCTCTTTGACAATATGGAAAGCTTTTAAATACTTAGGACAACGTGGTTAGTGTGTTCGAGAGCTCACTGACCTTCTGTCCCTCCTGCTAACTGAACACTGGTATGAGCTTCGATTGCAATATGGGAGGCAATGCTACTTCACAGCACACAGACAGCCCGTAACTAACTCTGTATGTGCCACAGCTTCACAGGGATCCTCTTGCCAACGCAGAACTTACAGAAAGCTGTGTCCTGGAGACCTTCCTTGAGGTCAACAGGAGCATTCCCTGATCTAAGGGCTGCAGAATCTGCCCCGGGGCTAACAGCTGGTCATGCAGGTAACTCGGCACTTACACAGTCATTCCCAGCTGGTAAGCCTGGCTCTGATTTACAAGCTGGACAGAACGCTAAAGAGACTTCATAGTATTGTTTTGTAGAGATGATGCTGTCTGGCCAGCCACAACACAGCATCACATTGTCTGGACTGGAGACAGCCTAGCAGTAAAGAGGAATTGGCATGAAATGGCTGTGCTGCTCCCAATGGGTGTGCGTGGTTTGGTGTGGTTTTGTGTCGTTTCTTTTGGGATGCGAAATACAAACTGCCCTACTTGGCTCCCATAGAAATTGCAAGTAATTGATTTCTTGTAGTCAGAAGCAGCTTGTAAGTGAGCAATTTAGAAAGCGTGTTGCATTCTGAGCTTGCTTCAGAGCCTATTCCACAGGCTTCAAGTGAAAACTGGCTCCCACCCACTTCAAAGCAATCGAAATGGATCCGCGAGGCCTAAGCACTAATTTTCAAGGAAGACCTCAGCATTTATCAGGAAAAACCTTGGGAATTCTTTCCCCCCATCCAGTTCTTGCTTTGTAACCCTGGGGGGGAGGAGGGGGAGGGCAGAACACTGGTTTTCCAAGGCCTGTATGGAGCCCCTTGCTGAGAAGCTGGCAGTGGGAAGGGAGAAGAGCTGCATGCACAGTTCCTCATGCATGGGGAGGACGCGCCGCTAACTGCCAATGGCAAAGGTGGGGAAGGACAAGCATTTCCTTCCCTCCCTGCCCCAACAGCATCTCTTTCAGCTCTGCCCGGCCTCTCTGGCAACGTCCGTGTTGCCAACAGCCTGCCCTATCGTTCCAGTTGTCTCAAAACTACATGGAAAAGCTCTATCTCTACTACATAAAACCAGTGAGTGGCGGGGCTGGGGTGCTGCAGGGGGGTTTGCTTTGCTCATGGGGGTAGGATGGGTTTGTGTTTGTGGGGTTTTTTTTCCATCACTGAAAAAATAAAACAGTCCACTGTCCAGCAGAGGCTGCTTAGACTCTATCCCACCTTCCCCCCCACCAACTCACTCGACGTGGACCTCTGTTTCAGGCCTCTGCAAACACAGCTCCGTCGGGAGGAAGGCTCCCTGGCCGAGCGCCGTGGCATAAGTTCTACTGTGCACATGGGTAAAACTGGGGGGCACAAACCCCCCTCCTCCAACATAGCCCCCTCTTTGGTGCTGAGGCATGGTATGGTAATCCTCCAAATTATCATACTGGGACACCACAGTCATAGTGCTTTGGCGTTTCCCAAGGGTTTGGTACGGGTAGAGCAGGGCTGAGTCCCTCTCCATGGGCTCGGGGTGCTGCATTCGGAGGCTGTGGCTCCGTTCGGGCTTGGGCGGCGGTGCCATGGGGGAGGCAGCGTGTTCCTCTTCCTTATAGCAGTCTCTGGAGTGTTTCTCCATGGACGTGGTGGGTCTGCCTCGAGACCTCTCCAAGTCTGGCCTGTCCTCTGCCAACCTCACCTCCTTGTGGTTCAGTCTCAGGGTCTCTTGGTTCCCAGGGATGTACTTGCTGCCCGCATGCTGGTAACCGATGGGTTCAGAGGGCTCGGGGCCACCTTTGGGCCTGTAGTCAGGGTAAGGGGGCCCGTTTTTGGATTCAGAAGGCTGCCTATGGCTCGCTTCCTGCTGCAAGTGCGTCCTGTGTTCATTTGTGCCGCAGCCTGGCTCATGAAGCTTCCTGTTCCGGATGCTGCTCTGCTTCTGGGGAAGGGACGGCTTCTCTGACTGCCCATTCCCATAGGCCCCGTGGTAGTGGGCTCTCTCCAGCTCTGGCTCAGGGTGCTGCATGTAGTAACGCTCCTCACCCTCAGGCGTAGCTGCTTTGGCCGGGTACCTCCCCTCCTTTCCTTCTGCCACGGTGAGGAGGCCAGTTTTCCCAGGATCTGACTTGCTGCGCAAGTGTATCACATCCAGTCCTCCCAGATCCTCCTGCAGCAGTGGGGCCACGTTATCGTACTGGGACATCACCGGCCCTTTCACCTTCTGGCGCGTGCGGCTCTCCCGGCGAATGGACTGCATGCGGTACTTCTCCATGTCCTCCAGGTCCCAGGACATGTACATGTGTTTGATGTCTGGGGCGGGCGGCACGTCTCTGCTGATGAAGCTGTGCTCTTTGCCTGCAAGGTGGCCGATGAGGCCACCCCGAGGGTAGGCTGACAAGCTGGGGTAGCGGTACAGACCTTTGCTCTGCAGCCGCGAGGCATAGGAGGCAAAGTCTCGGCTGGGCAGGGGGTGGAAAGGCCGGACCCGCACGGTGCTGTAGGGATCCAGGTCGTAAAAGCTCCCATCAGCAGTGGTGTAGTAAGAGGATGCAGAAGAGCTGGAGTAAGGGCTGTAGCGGTAATGTACCCGCCCGTTCTCAAAGTAAGGCTGCAGCTGAGTTACATGGTAGTCGGAGTGGGGCTGATATGGCTTGTACTGGTAGAGGGGCCGCGGGCAATACACTGGCTCATCATCCGGAGGGACCTCGGTCCGTGAAATGGGAACGGAGCGGATAGCGGAGGCGGCAGGGGTGGGCACGTGCAGCGACTGGACCCTCCGGATTGTGGGGTAGGGAGGAGCATCCTCGGCATAGCCGGCGCTGCGCAGGCCCGTGGGGCTCACGGAGGACACAAACTCTCTGCGAGGCTTGGAGTGCAGGGCAGAGGTGCTCTTCCCTTGGGTGGTGTAGGTGTTGTAGCGAGTGCCTGCGGGCGCGGGTGCCTCGGAGCGAGGAGGGTAGGCTTGGTGCTGGTCGGGCTTGCTGTGGTACATGTGTGGAGGAATGCTCTCGGGCCTGTACTGGTGGACGGAAGCTGGCTTGTGGTGCAGGTAGCTGTCTGGACCAGAGGGCTCGGGGATGCTCTCTGGCTTGGGATGCGGCACGTACACGGTCTGCAGGGAAGCGTGCTTGGGAGGAGGGGGCGGTGGTGGTGGTGGCAGCAGGGCTTCGTCCATGGAAGAGGCCAGCATGGAGGAAGAGAGGAAAGCGTGGTAGTTGGAGTTGTTGAGGGGGTCTGCGTTGTTCGAGTGCATGGCGGCAGCGATCTTGCTCTCCAGCGTTCTCACAGGTGGGACAGGGGGTGTGAAGCTGTAGGAGGAGTGAGTAGGGACGGATTCAGACCGCAGGTGCAGCGGGGGAGCCCGTGTCATCTCCCGAGGCTTTTCCACATGGCTCTGGTGACCCGTGGGTACAGAAGAGGAGGAGCAGCGGGCGGTGGAACTGCCTTCTGAGACAAAGCCAGGCGTGGGCTCCGGTGGCTTCTCAGGTGCGGCTGTGCCCCATACCTACAGAGCAAGAACTGGTTAGACACAGGTCTTCCCCCTCCAGCTCTGTATTTAAAATCACAGATGCTCGTATGGGTCAGTTCAGTTTAAGCTCTGGTTTGCTCTGGAGAGCTAATGTGCTTCTGGAAAAGAAGAGATATGGAAGCTCCCCCCCTTCTGCAAAAGCAAGGGGCTTGTGGTGCCTCTGGGAGGTGTTGGGACCTATCACAAGTGGCAATCTAGGGCAATAGGTCTGTCTATAGCAACAGGTTAAAACTTCTACATGGTGTTTTGCTTACAAATATACTTAGTCAAGTGAAAATGCACCTGGAATGAAACTCCTCACACCCTGGTGAGCAGATCGAGTGATACAGCACAAATCCCTTCCTTAAGTGTGCCTATGGTGCTTAAGGCAGGCTGCAGCAGCTTGGATTTCTGAGTGGATGTCTAACTCTCATGCAAGGAATCTGAGGGTATTGTCAGTCTCAGTGCAGAATCCTAGAATCTCAGGTTAGAAGGGCTCATCTGGTCCAACCTTTCAAGGCAAAGCATGACCTAGACTAGATATCCCAGCACCCTTATCTTGGAGTGCCCAGTGTTGGGGAATCTGCCACAGGAGAGGATGCAGACGTTCTCACCTGGTTCTGAGCACTTCTGAACTAGCATTCCCTGTGCCAGTTACCCCAGCAGATACCTTTTTATTTCCTTAAAGCCAAGGGGAGCAGGTCAGTTTGGATATAAGGAAGGAGTTCTTTACTGTGAGGGTGCTGAGGCGCTGGCACAGGGTGCCCAGAGAAGTGGTAAATGCCCCATCCCTGGCACTGTTCAAGGCCAGGTTGGACAGAGCCCTGGACAACCTGGTCTCATGTGAGGCATCCCTGCCTGTGGCAGGAGGTGGGAACTGGATGAGCTTTAAGGTCCTTTCCAGCCCAAGCCATTCTATATTGGGGTGTTCCCTGAGGAAATCCTGCACTGCTTTCCTCTAAGCCTGGCTCTGGTGGGATTCCCAGTATCCTGTGACTCCCCTGCCTTGTGCCATTTGGAATGGGACTCTCCAAGAGCTGCGCCTCCTCTGATTACAAGCCCACACAAGGCTGGGGGGGGGACACATGCACGTACCTGACCGGAAGCACTGGGTGCTTTAGTGGAGGCCACCGGCACTTGTCCCGTTGCCGCCTGGGGATCGTGGCGCTGTGCCGGGGCGGGCTGGCTGCTCGGTGCTGTGCGCGGTGCTGGCACCGCCACCTCTGCCTGCGTCGTGGTGGCACCCGCCGGTCCCCGCTGCGGCTCGGCTGCTGCTGTCTGGATGGGTGCTAAGTACGGCAGGGAGGTCGGGCTGGTGCTTTTCTCCCCGGCACTTAGGCCAGGAGGAGACTGAAGCTTGTCCTCAGCTGTGCAGATGGGACCGTGGTGCTTGTCCCCAGCCCCACAGGCACGGAGCTGGGCCTTATCTACAGGCAAGTCTGCTGCGGGTGGCTCCCAGTCAGGCAGTGCACCAGGAGGGTGGGGGGGGGTGTGCTCCCAGTCCCCAGCATGGGAAGGGAAGTGGTCTTGGTCCCCCGGTTTACCAGGATGGAAGCTGGACTGCTCCTGCTCTGCATCTCTGCTGCCAGGCATGTCCCCAGGGGTGTGGAGAGGTGGAAGGGGGTCCTGGCTTCCAGGTGCACCCGGTGGGTGGTTCTGCTCCCCGGGTGTGCTGCTGCTACCTTGGAAATCCTGCTCTACTGGTGCACCCATCTGGAAGTGAAGTCGGCTCTCGGGCAGACCAGTATAGAGATGGAGCTTGTCTGGAGCAGCGGCAGAGAGATGGAGCTTTTCTAGAGCCGTGCCAGCTTCAGCCTCTCCAGAATGTGTGCTTTCAGCAGGAGCATCTCCTGGCCTTTTCTGAGAGTGGGCGGACGCTTGCTGCGCGGACTCGGCTAACGCTAGGGCCAGCATGCGCGCCGCGTTTTTCGGAGGAGGAGGAGGGATAAGAGACACAGAACTGACGGGAACAGGATCCTGGGGGGAGTCGAGGGCAACTGCTCCTAATGGGGGGAAAATCGAGAGAGAGAGTTGATTTTACGTTACCCAATAAGGAGAGTGACCGAACCGTAATGCCTACTATAGAAAAATAGATGCTTTCCACACTTATTCACAGTGGCCGTTCCTTCCGAGGTGAAACACGACTCAGAGCTCGTGTCTCACAATGCAAACGCTGCTCAACAGCACAGCAGGTCAGCACAAAGGGGGGTAGGGGGGTGGGGATAAAAACCACAAGAGATTGTCTAAAGGCTCCTCTTGCATTTCTAGAGAGGTAGGAAGCAGAGAATGAGATAGCCTTACATAGTTTTGATCCTAAGGGTTTAGGCGAAAAGGTCCCTTCTTCGAGTGTTGGCAGACTTTTAATTTAACAAAGGAAAGTCTTAGGTGGCCTATTGGCTGCAATGGTTTAGAAGGACATGCTAGAGATTTTCATGTCTGACAGGATGGGGGGGGGGGGAAAGCAGTATATAGAGTATTATGTGATTCGTGTGATGTAGGGAGAAGGCAGAGGTTAAGACCTTACTGATCTGCACAGCCCTGCAAGACACTTGTGATCAGAACTGACGGGCAATCCCCTCTCCTAAAAGGCACGCAGAGGAAGACGTTTCTGAGAGCAGGTCCCCTTTGGAACTTAAAGAAAGAATGGAGGAAAATGCACTGTACCTGGCTGTGTGTGTCCAGTGGGTACAGTCTTATTCTGACTGCTCGACATTGGTCTCTCCCCTTCTTCTGGCAACTCTGCTTTGCCAGCAGCCACTAGCTGCGTGTGCTGTAGCTCCTGATGGGCTCCTTCCCCTGCTCCTGTGTCACTGTTTTTCAGGGGCAAGGACATCTGGGCTGGGGACCTGTTTGTGATTTCAGTCATGCCAATCCCTTTGCTCCAGCTGGAAGCAGAGGAGTTTCTGGATGTGGCTTCCGGCATGTGGCTGGGCAGCGCGAAGGAGATGGGTTCTGGTGTAGTCAAGGGTGGAGATATGATGGGTTTCCGGCCTATCTTGGGTGAGAACGTGGGGGGTTTGCAGCTCTTCTCTTCCGTGGGGCTCAGGTCCAGAGTGAAGAAGGGACTCATCTTCTCATGGAAAGGGGAGACTGGCTCAGAGCTCGTGGCACTGCCTGGCGTCTGCGACTGGCTGCCTGATTCTGCATCTTTCTTTAGGAGGCTCGTCTTCTCCTTATTTATGCCGACGCACTCCAGCAGGGAGGTACTGCTATCCAGGCACTCGGACTCTGCTTGGGGTGGGCTGCACTGAAAAGACATCGGGTCAAAATCCAGGCTTGCGACTCCGATATCGGGTGGGCTCAGGTCAACGTCTTCGGCAGAGCGAGGAGAAATGAGGGCAGGGACGTGGATGAGCCCCTCATCCCCATTGCTGTCATCGTGGGGAAGGTTGTCATAAGAATTGCATCGATTCATGTTTCCCAAGAGCTCTCCGTTGAAGGAAGCAGACAATGCATCGCTACTGGACCTAGGTCTCCTGGGCCTAAAGAGCTTAGATTCACCTAGAAAAGGGTAGACAGAGATGGGTTTGTGTCAAACCTTACTGTCCAGGAGGTGATGGTTTGGTGGTCTTTTTAAAGCAGTCTTAAGGCTGTGTGAGAGATGCTCACCTGCTCAACTCTTGCACACAAAAGCAATGTAGTTAGCAGTAGCTCTTTACTGTGTTTGCTCAAACACTCTTAGTCTGGAGCTAAACTGTGTGCACAAGCAAAACTAGTTTAAGTGTGCTGTAGAGCTAAGCCTTTCTCTGTGGTACCCATCTGTGTTGGGCAGCAGTAAGCTGCTTCATTAGTTAGCAAGTCCAGCTTTTACTGGAGGGCTGGCAATGAAAATCTGCAGTCAGTGATGCCAAACTGCCTTTTTAAATGCACACAGGTTAAAAGGGCAGGTACAGCTCATCTTACCATCAACAGCATGCAGGGAGGTGAGTGATTCCTCACTTTTGGCTGAGCGAAGAGTGCCGCTGTCTCCTCGTCCACCTGAGGGAATGCAGCAAGACAGGGAAAGGCTGAGTTAGGGAAGTGGTTTGTATCTGGCCATGTAACCCATAAATGGGTTTCCAGCAATGGTAACAGTTGTGCTTGTTTTAGAGACCGAGGAAAAGTAACCCACCTAAATAGCAACTGCTACAGATGACAGGCTGGGAAACAACCCTCCCGTCACTGTGCTGCAGGCCCTGTCTGGATGTACCCATGGTAATGGGTTGGCTCCTGCCAGCAAACAAAACCCCTTAAAAATGGGGAAGAATGTTAACATTTACACAGCTCGTTTGATGAGCACTCTGAGAGGACAGCCATAAGGGAATTCCTAGCATGTGTTTGTTATACTACAACACTCCTAGTCTGGGAATGGCACCAGGTAAAAGATGGGATAAAAGTCCTCGCTAGCTGGTGTTTAGGGATTTGTGGTGGGTTTTACCACAGGAATATATTGTTGCTATTATAAATTGGGAAAGAGACAATAAACCATACATGGAAAGGGCTGAGAATTCACCCTACGTACGTTGGATGTGGCTATAAAAAGTTGTTGGGTGCCGCCTCTAGTTATGCTTTGTGCTTGTGGAAAAGTGACTTGTGAGAGCAGGAAAGGGAGACAGAACTTATTATTCCATGGTAAGTGTCATAAGGAATTACTCAGACTTATTACAGTGGTGCCCACATATGGTCTTTCACAAGCTGCTCTCAGAAGAGCACTAAGAGGTGTGCGCTCTAGATCTGAGCTAACGTGAGATCCGTTTAGGAAAGAGAGCACTTAGCTGAAGGTGTCATGCACGACTCGAACGCTAGAAGGAGATAAAAGCATGCCCCAAATCTGAAGCATGCCCTGCTGGAAAGCCTGCGCTTTTTGGGAGCTGGATCTGCAGCCTCACCTGCCAGGGCTATGGCTTTCATTTCGGAGGGCTCGCTGGGATTACGCTGCAGCTTGCGTTTGGACACGGAGGAGGATTTCCCCAGGTTGAAGAAGGAACGCCAGCTGCCAACTGGAGACTTCTTCATCTTGCTGGGAGGCCTTTTCCTGGAGTGAGGAAACAGGGCAAGCTGCACTTAGCTCCTCTAACTGGTTGGCTGCTATTAGCACTGTTTGGTTCATTGAGCTTAGAAACCCGGTCTCTTTCCAATAAGCTGAGGATGGTTTTTGTTCCTATAGCTCAGCCCTGAAGCGTTGCTGGGTAAATTTCTGGTGTGGTGCAGGTGAGCTAAGCCCCATGGTCGTACAGCCTGGCAGTGAAGGAGTGGCTTTTATTTAGCTGGCAGATGTACCCGTTCTCTATGAACTGTGAAAGCATCTCTTGCTGATGCTGTAAAATCACATCTGCCTCCTCCCACTGCCATATTTAGTGCCATCGCACCCATTCAACTGCTCCTCTTTGAGCGGAACCTGGATTTGTTCCAGGCACTCAGTCCTGAAACCTGGGAACTCCCCATGTTTCCAGGTGTTCAGTGTGTGTGACTAGTACAGGTATCTCTATGCATCACATACAACACAGGTTTATACATGTAATAACCTTGCTGAAGAGGTGAGAGTGGCACAGAAGTTACATGGCTAAACTGAGTCTGATGTAAGCTGAATCCTCACAGAGTCCAAAGCAGGTGGAAAAACTGGCTACATTTCTCCAGGTATGGTTAGTGTAAGTCAATACTGGCAAGTTTTTGCTGTGGTAAAACCCCAAACCAGTTATGACACATGCTGCAAAGGAAAGTCATCCCTACCTTTCGGATGGGAAGTCTATGACTGTGTGGAATTTCCCCTGTAAAGCTGCAGGACCTTCTCCCACTTCGATGTATTTGCTGTCTGCCACAATGGGAGAGTTGATCTGGGCTTGTGTCCGTGCCTGGGCTTCCTCCAGTGTGAGCAGCTTGGTGGAAGGAGAGGACACCAACAGAGACTTGGGCCGTGATAAAGAGCTGTGTCCTGCAAGGGAAAACCACAGGCAACAGGAGAATCAGATCACAGCGGTACAGAGATCAAAGCTCTGCTCTGTGTGTCTAGGGAGGTGCTGTGTTTTCCTAAAGCTTTGTTATCACAGCCACTGGAAGACGTGGTCAGAGTAACCCTTTTGTTAGAGGTATGGTTATGACGAACACAAATACACGTAACAGAGCAGCTTAGTCCCTTTTAAGAAGCAGGGAGGCTAGAAACCTACGTGAACATAAGCCTTCCTTAAGCTCCACCTGCATGCAATAGCCTGTAAAGAAAGCTATGGGTTCATTCTTACACAGTTTTGGTCAGGCCCAGGTTCCACCTCTTGGTGCAACAGAAGTGCTGTGTGTGAGTTAAGGGGTCGGGGGGAAGGATGCCATTGCATCTACACCCTGGTTGGTACGGCACCCCAGCTCCTGTGCAGTGTACGTGTCTGTCAGCTGTAAATGCTATCCCAGGTGAAGTCTGGGGTCCAGCTCTCTTTGTCTTACCTGGAGTGGCCTAAAGCAGGTTTGGGAATACCGCTTTCAGCTCTCAGGGGTGGAAGCGGGCAAGAAGCCATGCTCAGAGCCAGCCTCCTGCAAGCACTGAAGAGATGCTGCCTTGCCTGCTCTTGCCTCATTTGCTGTCAAAGAGCCTGAGCCATCTCCCTGGCAGATTTGTGTCAGAGCACACTGACTGTCAATGACCAAGTCATTGAACAATTAGCTGAATTTCCATGGGCCACTCTAAGCCTGGGTAATCATTTGGCTCAGATTCTTACTGTGCTTATCTTGCCCTGGCACTGCTCAGCCTGCTGTGGCCTATTCCTGTTCAGCCAAGTTAACCTCTGGCTCTTCTTGACTTGAAATTGCCTTCCAGCAGGAATAGAAGCCAGACTTGGAGCAACTCTGCTGTCTAAGAGGAGTTGTTTAAAAGGGGGAGCAGTAAATACACTGGAAACCCAACTATCTGTACCCCACAGGTGCTTGTACCTGCAAAGGATGAGTACATTTCATAGGAAAGGCAGGTTATCAAAGCAGGTGGTACAGGCTGACTGCTGCTCAGGAGCAGTAACAGCTCATGGTACCTAAGTTTGCTGAGCTAACAGAGAGAGTAAACTTCCTTGATGCAACTCTGTTCCTTTTCAATGGAATGGGCAGAGGCCAAAGCATTCCCTGTTAAGTTCCTTCCTTACTCTGTATTCCATTACTGAATACAGAAAGCTTGCTTTAAATTGCTTTGTTTCTCTCTGGTGCTGGTGAGGGTGGACACATCAGGCATGGTGTGGTACTGCAAGGCAGCTCGAATGGACATGCAGGAGCATCCTTGGGGATGGTTTTAAAAAGAAAGGGAAGGGAGCGAGGGGTATGAAGGTTTAGGAGGTCACTTGCAATTTCTCAGTGCTAGAACATAAAAGTGGCAGCCAAACATTAAAGATGCATGCTTATGTGGAGCATCCTTGGCTTCTATGAAAGGTGCTAACAGCAGTTCCTAACACCAGGCTGCATTTGCCCGGAAATCTGTCCTTTAGCTTATAGAACAATGTATTTTCCATGTCCCAGATGCCCATTAAGTGCCTGCTACCTCTTTTGATCAAGGTGCAGCTCCTGGAGGAAGCCACTCACCTGCTCCATCCCGTATGACTGAACTGAGCTTGGAACTGAAGAGGACATCCACGTGGTTCAAGATGAATTCCACAACCACTGACTGGATGCGCACCTCCATGAAGGCAGCGGTTCCACTGAAGCAGGCAGACTCTATCTGCTTTGATCTGAACAGAAGGCAGAGGAAATGAAACACCAACAGCCAGAAGAACACCTGAAGACGTGCTCCTTGTGTGTAAAGGCTTTGGTATGGTGTGCCTGGTTCCTCAGGCAGGGCTTCAGGGGCAAGGATTGTCTCCCACTGACCCTGCCCAGCAGTACCCCAATATTCACAGCAGCAAACTCAAACAAGACATCATTTGACTGCTTAGGGGTAAATTGCTAGCGAGGAGAAAAGAGCTTACCCTAATTAAGTGTCCATAGGGAAATCTATGACTCAGGGTTCTCACATTGCTCAGGCTGGACACAAAAGCAGTCCAAGAATCAGTACAACAGGGGCCAGGGTTGTGGCTGAACTACATTGCTGGGTCAGGAGGTGGCCTCCGGCCGCTGCTTCTTTCCCATTAGCAGGTTTCAGAGGAAGAAAAGAGCACATTGGATGGAGGAAAGGAAGCTCTTTCTCACCTGCTGAAAGCTGTGATTTTGCTGGAGAGCAGCTATCTGGTTTTATGTAAATAGAAAACCTCATCTTGTATTGAAATGGGGGAGAAAAGCCAAGGAGTACCTCAGGAGGTTTGGAGCCCAGACAATTGCTAAGTTCTTGGTGTGCATGTTTGTGATGGAGCAGTAATCAGCAAGACGAGCCAAATGCCTCATTAGGAACTCCAGTGTCCTGGAAAAGAGGAGATAGGCCACTGTTCAGCATGGATGAGCAGAGCCATGCTGTGGCTTACAAAACAAACCCCACTTCATTAGTTTCTTTTGGTTTGACAGCTCCCAGGAAATAAAACATTGCACTATGTACCCTAAGAGTGATGGTGAAGTTGTCTTTAGCAAATAATTACACTGGGCTAGGGGTGTCTGTCCTCGTTTGTGGAGGCTCAAGGAACTCGGTCCAAGGGCTGGATCCAGAAGCAGAGTGCCCTGGAAGTTCACTGCTTGGCTGCTTTACTGTAACACTGTGCCACAAAACTCCACTGTGTCTGAGTCTACTTATGAAATGATTTGCTCCAGGGCTCTTGGACATACATAGAAAGGTTAAACTTCACAGGGACAAGGCCTGGAGTGAGGATGGATGATTCCAGCTGGCAATAAAACGGAGAGCTCTAGCACACCATGGAACTTCTCTGCATAGGGCAGCGCAACAATGGAGTCTCCCTCTTTGTACACTGGTTTGCATCCTGGTGTCTCTCCCGTGTCCCCCCTCTGGTCTAGGGCTACACCACACACAGAGAACTCACGAGCTCCAAGTCTTTGTGCACCCCCATAAAATGAAGAGCCATTTTAGGGAAAAGGTGGAATGTACTAGAGAAAAGGAGAGAAGGTCCCCTCAAGGCCCTGTCCCCTTGGTTAACATATATAGAGTATATAGTCAACACGAAGTACCAGCTACCACACTAACACACGCAGTTAGAGCTTAGAACACATTAGTTAACAATGATTAGCTCAGATGAATGCCCACAGAGTTAATTATTGATAATGAAGTAACATATAAGACAGTTATAGCAATGGTCCAGCTAACCATCATACACTACAATGATTCAAATAGTCATAGTATCTAATCATAAACACATTAACTTTTTCGTACCCCATTAAGCTGCACAGAACTCAAACCCAAGATCAACAGATCCCCTCATTTCAATATATTAGCATAAACTAGAATACATTATCATAAATCCTCATACTACTGAATAGAGTCAGGCGGGACATGAGATTAGCTGGTCCCCTAATTTCAATTTTAGCATAAATTATCATCCATTAACATAACATTTTAATATTTCTGCCTAAATCTGCATAGAGTTAGAACACGAAAGGTCCTCCTCATTTCAATCTATTAGCATAAATTAGTATCATTAACATAAATTTCCATGTACATGTATAAATCTGCATAGAGCTAAAAAACAAGATCACCAGATCCCCTCATTTCAATGTGTTAGCATAAATCTGCATAGGGCCTGATCACCAGATCCCCTCATCAAAGTACATCTGCATTTACTTGGATAAATTAGCATATATTAGCACTGATTTACTTTGCTTTATCTTATTGTGTAAAGAATGCTAAGTAAGCAACAAGTAGTTATCGATATCCAAATAATTTTAGGGGTTGCACCCAGCCATTAGAATACATAGTTGATGAAGAGAACTTAGTACACCTCATAACAATACTTAGTTACTGAAAGAGTCATTATCATATTTGTTCTATTATTAATATAATATTGGTTATTAATACCAATCACGATCTTTTTTGTGTCTAATGCCTTTTTACCATAACTATAACATGGCCTTGAGGATTAAACACTATTACTTACATTCGAATAACACAAATTAGTTAATAATAAATTGGGATATATTATAGTTAGCTGGTGTTTTTTAAACCCCACATTCTAATCAGTCTACTCCAACACTGTATTTGCCTCCAAACGTAGTTTCCAAGGCAGGCAAATAAGACTGCAGAGGAGCCAGTGCTTGCTAAGGAGCAAACTTAAGCTAAAACCCATCGTGACACTGACCTGTAGTGAGGAGGAGGCAGCTGCTGGATGACATCATGGATTTTCACCAACCGTTCCTCATCTGTAGCAGCAGAAACAGCATCCTGGAATGAGACAGGAAGGGATTTAGCTGCAAGTAAGACTCAATACCTGGTGCATCATCTGGATCCATGAGGCCTCTGCAGCAGTGAGGTGAATTGTGTTGGTCTTTACCTTCTGGGGACAGAGCAGCACACAGATAATGCCAGAAAGGTCAAGTACATCAAGATCTGGGCCACTTTCTAGCATCACAGAATCAAAGAGGTTAGAAAGGACCTTTAAGATCATCGAGTCCAACTGTTAAGGACAACTCATGCTGGCACCTCAGTACCTATAATAAGAAAACTGAAAGACTTCCAGAATCAGACTTTAAAATGGAGCCTTTCAGCCCAGATGTTCAAAATGGGAACAAGAGGTGGGGAAGGTCCCTTTGTGCTCTGAAACAGGGATGAAAAATGGGGGAAAGACTTGAGGGATTGGTTGGTTTTAAAGCTACCTTTATAATGTGGCTGCAAGACAAGCAATTTTAGATGCACTGCCTGGGCTCTGGGGCTCATTTTATCCATGTATATAAACAGGGACAAACACACAGAAGCAGGAATCAGGCAGCAATTATTACTACAGCTGAGATTGGAAAGAGAAATCCACATTCCCTCCTTCCACCCAGGCTGTAAATCATCACCTTAAAAACAACTGCGCCATTCCTTACAGAGGCTCTCCAGCTCCAAGCAGGGCTTGCTTCTAATCCCAGTCATGTTCAAGTAATGGTACATGACAGGGCAATTCTTACTTATGTCCCAATAGCCTCGACCTGGGGCCCCACAACTGGAATTGGGATGGTGTGGCACAGGGGACAACAGCACATGGTAGCAAACCTAAAGGGGGTGCAGATTTGATCTAAAACCCCTAATTTAAGCAGAAGTAAGGCAAAGAAAGGTGTGTGTAAGAGAGGTTCAGCATCCTGCTGGATCCTCTTCGGTGTTTCTCCATGTGGATGAAGTGGAAAGCCAAAGGCACTTACTGAGAACTTCTCATAGAGCTGGTAGGTCAGCAGAGGGTTCGGGAGCTCACGGAAGTACAGTTTACAGAGGGAGCCCACGCAGTGGATGTCCTGGATGTAAATATCCTTTGTCAGGTCAGGGATCTGCTCGGAGTCAAACTCGTGGCTGCAAATGAGAACAGGACAAGGGGCAAAAGGGGTTGGAAAGGAGGGATGAAAAGAAAACCAGTATTACAGTCAAGAAAAGCAAGCAGTTCCTGATCAACAGGAAAACGTGAGCCCTTAGTGCCCAAAGCCACGTGCCCCATGGCCTTGGTGCTGCGAGAGTGGAGCTTTCCAAAAAGAAGACCTTTTTGGTCTAATAAGGCATTTGCACTTAGTTTTACAACTGACTGCCTGGCCTGCAAGCCCTATTGCTGCAACAGGGCTTTTCCCAAAGGCTGGGCATGTCTTCCACAAGCACAAAGGCAATGTGACTGGGGGCTGCCCTAGGGGAGCACAGTGCCCAGGTCTGAAGGGAAACTGCTGTCCCTTCGCATTGCAAAGGCTTGGAAATCAAAAAGAGAAAGCAATGCCCAGCAGCTGTGCTATCAGCACACAGAAACTGGTGTGAGCAGAAATTCCCTGGGGACACACCTCTGCTACAGGGCGAGGGGAGCCAGGAACCACATGAAGAAAATCCCTGAGCATTCCTTGGTTTTCCAAGAGGGAGGAAAACCCAAATCACAGCCGTTAATGAAATAAAAGCTGGGCTGCTGGAATATGTGCATGGAAAGTGCTGGTTTGAATCAGGAAGAGACTGGCAGGGGCTGTGAGAACACGGCTGCTCCTGATGAAGCTGCGCTTCCCTACGAGGGGCTTTAAGCTGCAAACCAAACCTGCCCATCAACTGCCTACATTGAAACCACAATGTCAAGGGCTTGGTGGCAACATTCCCGGCCTTTCCCCCTGCCCAAGCCAGGCAGTTTGCAGCCCAGAAGATAAAATGTGCCTTCGGCAGAGCTCATACATGGAGCTCACCTCTCTGTTGACAGAATGGAGCCCATTTGTACCTGTGTCCAAGGCACCAGGTGCATTTGTAACTGCAGCCATCACCCTACATCCCTTACAGGATGAGGAAGCAGCTCCTGCCTTCCCCTAGACACAATGATGTGTGTGATAGAAGCCAGACTGGGGGACAGAAGGGGTCTCTGCTGCTTCAGACCAGAGGGCGAAGAGCCCATGGCAGTGGGTCAGCTGTGGGGCCCTTACCGCAGTTTCTGGATGTTGGATGCAATCCCGGACAGACGATATATCCCATCCACAATGCCATGCTTCTCAATGAATTCAGTGCAGCTCTTGAGGACCTGTGGGACTAAGGAGCAAGTGTCGCTGGTTAGTTGAGCATGTGATTTAAGTCCTAGTTCAGGCTGTGGGCTTGTCAGACGCCATACACTAAGCTGAGCTATTGCTTTAGTTCTTCCTTTAGTTCTTAGAGGAGAGAGTCTGTAAGAAATTTCACTTTAGGAACTGGTGTGGAAAGCGGTCAGAGGTTTCTTTTGCTCTAAAGAAGTGCCAAGATATGAATCAGGTTGAAGAGAGTCAACTGTGGTCAAGCAGAGACAGTGCAGGTCCCATCACACCTCCCATGGCATGAAACTCCATGCCAGGAGAGCTACAATATTGAGTAAAGACACAACATTAGCCAAAGATTTCTTCTGCTTGCAAATCTACACAGGATTAACCCTTACCCCTTGGCTTAAGCAAATGCCAACATTAAGGAGATGCTACTTTCTGTACCAGAGCCAGGATAGTTTTAGCTTTTAACACTGAGAGTTCCCCCCCCTCCATGTCTACCAGAGCATAACTGGATTTAGAAGCTACGCAATGTGCCCCACTCACAGAAGCTGTAGACAAACCAGGCTACGGCAGAATGGAAAGAATAAGCCCAGAGGTTATAATTAGGTGTCAAGTTAATATTCAAACCGCTTCACCAACCAATTCCTTCCAGCTGACTTCTCAGCCTCATGCAGCACCCACTGCTGGAGCTATCTGTGCACCCCTGGAAGCTGAAGAAGGAGCAAATCAGTTAATAAAAGGGAGGCAAAACTGCCCTGAACACTGAAGGAAAAATCAGGATTGAGCTCTTGTGAGCTTCAGCAAATCTCCGTGGGAAAAGCCCAGATCCCGGTGGATCCCTCCACAAGCTCCTGTGCTGATCCACATTGATCCCTATGTTAGATGACAGGTCTGATCGCTTTCCCACACAACAGATCCTGAACAGGTCAAGTGGCAAATCCCCTTCCATCAAGCAGCAAATGCCATCTGTGAGTCCATTCTCCTGCACTCAGATGCTCTGTGCTTCCCCCCCCTGCAGCCTGAGGAAAGACCCATGCCAATGGGTTCCCTGGCAATCAGCAGGTGAGTCCTGAGCACAGGGCACTGGTGCTGTGCACCCGAGCACAGGGCACAACAAAATGGCTCTGAATAATTCTAACCCTTTCTGCAAAGAGATTCAAACCCTCCAGGTTTCCTGCAGCCCCTTTAGGCACTGGAGCTGCTCTAAGGTCTCCCCTAAGGAGCCTTCTCTTCTCCAGGCTGAACCAGCCCAATGCTTGAACAAGCCCCTAATGCTCAGCTCCACAATCCCAAAGACAAATCCCCTTTAACAATCCACATTTGAATCTTGTTAGGGTTTCCCATTGAAAGAAATACATAAACAAATAAACACATAGCACATTCCTGCCCAATTCCTACCAGGAGGCTGATAATGCCCAGGAAGGGTGATGCACACACTGTGTGGGAGATCTTTCAGAGCTATGCATGCCTCATCCCCTGGGGTTTATGGAGCTGTGTCAACAAACAGCACGCTGAGAACAGTGTTTGCATGGTATTTATGGTATTTGAGCTGAGCAGCAACCTGTTGTGACAATGTGAACCAGGTCAAGGGACAACAGGGGGAAGGGTGAGCAACGCAGCACCTACAATATGCTTCCCAAAGTACTTACTTGTCATGGACACAGCCAGGATAATGAATAGACACTGAAAAGCTCCAGCAGACTTGTTCTATGCATTTCCTAATCTGGTTACCAGGACGAGTTGTTCTTTAAGCTAAATATATCATGGCAGCAGCATGGATATTTTGGGGGAATTCTGCAGGGTTGGAGAAGTGGCTGCAGTCCAAGGAGGGCTGTCCTTATACCTGATGGCCTTGGCTGGAATGGGGACTTGATTGCTTTGAATGTGTAACAATGACATGTGTGTTTAACCTCCTCTGCCCTTTGAGTCCCAAGCCCTCCAGCTACATCCTTATCTACATGTACAGACACACACCTGGAGGGCACTGTGTCATGTAGGGATGACAGCGCAAGCTGAGACTTGACTTTACAACAGTGGCTTCTGCCATCACGTTGTGACTTTTTCAGGCCCCTCTCCCTGCCTGTGGCATAAATCCCTANTCCAGCTACATCCTTATCTACATGTACAGACACACACCTGGAGGGCACTGTGTCATGTAGGGATGACAGCGCAAGCTGAGACTTGACTTTACAACAGTGGCTTCTGCCATCACGTTGTGACTTTTTCAGGCCCCTCTCCCTGCCTGTGGCATAAATCCCTATGTAAACTTGCCAGTTGAGAGCCCGATTCCAGCTTCTGGATCCCAAACCAATCCGAAACGTAATACTGGGATTTCTTCTCATGGGATGCAGCAGCATCTACACTAAAATTCCACTAATGTTAGTTAGTTGTTGTGGTTTCCTGCAATTCTCGATGGTCTGTATCAAGAGCCACCAAGGCCTGTCTTAGCTCAGCACCCAGTTCCTGATGACCACCGCACACAACCCATTTCAGCACACAGAATATGCCTCCAGCCCCAGTAATCTCTGCTCAGGAAACTTCAGGGCCCACCAGAACTGGTGTCTGTGTTTGTTAAACCCAGCACAAAGCCCTTTCCGATTCCATGTTCCCAGGCAAAGAGCAAAACTGTGCTAATGGAGTTGGGTTTATTCCTTCCCTGAGCAATATTCCTTCAGCTTTAAGGTTCCATCCGGCCCAAACCATTCCATGTCTCTATACTAAAGCTTCAGGATCTATTTCTCATGAAAGCTCTGCAAAGCACTTGGTGCAAAGCAATTCCCTTTGTGGTCCAGGTCATCACAAGCAGGGATTTCACCCGTGCCTCCTTGGATTCCAGGACGTGCCTTGTGTTTACAGTTCAATCGAGTGTTTGAAGAAAGGAAAGGGGGGAAAAAGCAACAAATCTGTAAATATTTATAACTTCCTCCTTTCCAGCAAAGTTTGCTTCACTTCTGGTTTGTCCTGTTCTATTTCACTCTCTAGCAGCACAAGAGAGAGGGGGAAATGGTTGCATTTACCCTCTGACACATCCATATAAGCTAAATACTAAGACTCAGCTGTCGCAAATTCCAAACTGAGATGGCAAAGATCCAAAGCCAGCCAGGGAGACTTCTATTATCATGAAAACTCTTAGTGTATGGGACTCCTCATATTAAGAGTAGGAACCGAAGTGACAACACAGACATGACCAACCTTACCCTTGAGCTGAGGGGAACCAGGTCTTTCCAGATCCCTGGCAAGATGCTGCCCAAGGCCTCATTCCTTATGTTCCTGTTCTGACCACAGGGCTCTCCCTAGCTTGAATATGCAATAAATTAGCATCAAAGGCAATTGAACCACTCAGCTGTAGCCAGGGCATGGCTGGAAGGAACAGGTAACACTGGAGGACCCCTGACAAGAAGCATTGACACTGGGTGCTCATTTTACTTCTTATGGAATCATAAATCCCAGCCTGGTTTGTGTTGGAAGGGACCTTAAAGCTCATCCAGTTCCACCCCTCTGCCACAGGGAGGGGGTTGGACAGGCTGCTTGTGTCCAACCCGGCCTTGAACACTGCCAGGGATGGGCACCCTGAAGCCATAGAGCGCTCTGTTTCAACACACTCAGAGGCACGAATGAGGACATGGCACAGCTGCTGCAATGCAGCACTTCAGCTCCCACACTCACCAAACGCAGCCTCTGCAAGCACAATTCTTTCTAATTGGGGTCAAGCTAAATTTAAGTTCTATTTGGTTTCCTTTGAGAGGAAAAGAAAAATAGGGGGAAAAAGTCTCTCCGCCTACAAAGGGAACACAGCCTCCACCTGAGCCAGAGGTTACACTGAATGTGCTGCATAGAATCATAGAATACCAGCCTGGTTTGGGTTGGAAAGGACCTTAAAGCTCATCCAGCTCCAACCCCATGCCACAGGCAGGGACCCCTTCCACTGGAGCAGCTTGCTCCAAGCCCCTGTGTCCAACCTGGCCTTGAGCACTGCCAGGGATGGGGCAGCCACAGCTTCTCTGGGCACCCTGGGCCAGCGCCTCAGCACCCTCACAGGGAACAGCTTCTGCCTTAGATCCAACCTGAACTGCCCCTGTTTCAGCTCAAACCCATTACCCCTTGTCCTGTTGCTACAGTCCCTGATGAAGAGCCCCTCTTTAGGCTTTGGTAATGAATAGCATTCTGAACATAACTCCAGTCTGGTTCAACACTGCATTTCTGAGGAGCACATGAACACCTTGCTGCTCATTTCAAACACTGTGCTTCCATAAAACTACCTGGTTATGTCCTGTTTAGGAGGCAAGGGAGTCGAGCTCTTTGCTGTCTCCAATTCCACCCAGGCTCTGCTGTGGTATCTCCATCCCCTTTCAGCAGCTGCCTCCAAGACTGAGCAGCATTAACGCTATGGGATGAGGGAATCTTAAAACGCTGCTCATGCACTCACAAGGAAAACAGCAACATCTCCACAAAACCAATCCCAGGATTACATCACTTGGAATACAGGTCAGAGAGCTGAATCACACCCAAAACCAACCCTGCTGTGTGAAAAGGAGACATGCCCCTGTTAGCAGCATCCAAACTGGATCTGCTCCACTCCAGGGAGTTAGGAAAGAGTTAGTAACTCAAGGCTGAAAGCAACTGGCAGCTCCTCAGGTGAAGAGGCCTCATTAGCCCTGCGCACCAGAAGAAGGCTTGACTTCCCTGAGAGTGTCAAACAGGAGCCTCCAGTGGACTCAGAACAAGGCAGTTCAGCTCAGGATGTGTCTTTCAATGCTAACTGCAATGCACACCAAGCCAGGGGAAGACGTTGACACAGAGGGCAGGGATAAGCTTTAGTTATTGCTGACTTTTGCCTAGCTAAAATGGGCAGGAGGAGGGTTGGGGATAAAAGAGAACTCTCTCTGTCCCATGAATGAGCTCACTCTGCTGGTGTGCCTCCTGCCCTCCCACACTGCTCCCACAGCATGAATGTAAACCCAGCTCTCGAGCTAGCCAGTGGTGTGAATTACCTACCCCTGATGTAGTTCTTCCATGGGTTACTGTCTGTTTCTGTCTCCAAACCATCCTGTTTCTGGCTCTCTGATGCTTTTCAAGGCCCAGCAATAAAGACTGGCTCCAGTTAGCAAGCCAACGAGCCTTGCTACGGCCCTGATTCCATAACAACAAGCTCATGTTATTCACCAACTGGTAGTAAAATACCTCACGTAAAGCCAAGGAGAGAATGCTGCTGTTACCATGTGAAACCATGCGAACCATGAAAGAATCCCTGCCTTGGGTTTGCTCCACAGCAATGCAGGTACCTCCCCTCCCCAAAGTGGGAAGGTAGGAAAGAGCTCACGAAAGCAAAGTTCATCCAAGGAGTTCTAACAACAGAGCAACTTTCCCTTGGGAAGGACAGAACTTCCCTGCTGCCTCCCTCAGCTGCTGATGGGAAGTGAAAGGGACTAAGAACAGCTACAGAAAACCTCACCCTGACAAGCTGAGGGCAAAGGAAGCTGTGATCAGACATTGTGCCTACTGAACTCTGTGAAAGCAAGGGAAAAGGCAGAGGAAGGATTTACACTGCAAGGTCCCAAGTCAGAGAAACTTACAGATTTAAGACACCAGTTAATCATCCATTGACACTGACACGTAAAGTCCAATTCCTAAATAAAGCCTAAAATAAAGTCTATTTCCCTGAAAAAAAAAAGACTAAAAAACCCCTTATTCACTCTTTACTCAGAGACATTGAAAGCTTGAGAACTCATTGCCAGCTCCAGCACTCCCACATCAACCACATTTGCTTCTTATTAGAGTCTCAGCCTGGTTTGGGTTGCAGGGCTCATCCAGTTCCACTCCCTGTCATGGGCAGGGACCCCTTCCACTGGAGCAGCTTGCTCCAAGCCCCTGTGTCCAACCTGGCCTTGGGCACTGCCAGGGATGGGGCAGCCACAGCTTCTCTGGGCACCCTGTGCCAGAACCTCAGCACCCTCACAGGGAGGAGCTTCTGCCTTAGATCTAATCTAAATCTAACTCCTTCCATGATCCCCTACCCTATCCCTACTTTCTCTATAAAAAGCCCCTCTCCAGGTTTCCTGTAGTCCTTTTAGGCACTGGAAGCTGCTCTAAGGTCTCCCTGGAGCCTTCTCTTCTGTTACCCATTTCTCTGCTAGCCCCAACCAGCCCTTTAGTGGCTACCATCACCCTGAAATAAGATCCCCACCAGAGGAAGAACTCAAGAAGGGAGTGTTTCTTACCGTCATGGCCAGAGTTGAGAAGATGCTCCCCCAGGTCACAGCCGAACACCCTTTCCTTCAGTATCCCCCGTTGCTTCAGCTTCTGCTTGGTTGGGCGCGACTTCATGAATGTCCTCAGGAAGGTGATGAGCTTGCCGTGCTTTTTTGACACTGCACAACAGAATAGAGGCAAAACACTGTGGTTTAGCTTGGTCTCAAGTCAGGCAAGGCCAGGTCTAATACGTTCTACAGGGCAAGCGACAGTAATTCCAACTATTTACAGATATTCCAAGGTCCGACACTCGACAGAGACTTGGCTTTGGTGCTAGGGCAGAAATAACAGGAGAAGAATTGAACACAAAGACACATTCATCAATGAAGCAGCTGCAGGTGGGAGCGTCCTGAAGGATCTTACATGGAATACTGGACAGTGAGCAGCACCTGAGAGCTGGGAGAATGCAAAAGGCTAAACCAACACACCCGGTAACCTCGTGTGCATGGACCAACGCCGTTTGTAGTCCATGAGCCCAAAGAAATGCCCTGGCATTAACTTCACTCTCACTCGAGTGGTTTTAGGGCCTCCAGAACAAACAAGTGCCTAATAATATCTGAGTGTGGAGGACGTTTGGCTCTAAGAGCCCTTTCCAGCACACCTGCAGTGTGAATGGCCCTCGCTGCAGCTGCGGATGCATGCTCCATTCCAGGGCTTTCCGAGTCTTCTCCAGCCATTGCAGGATGAAAACATTACTGTCTTTGTTTGATTTAACAGCAAACTAAGGCAGCTGACTTGAAGGGATGCAGTTTATCCTCTCCAGAATAAATACAAGGAGCCTACAAAGAGAAGAGAGCCGTCCCTCCAAGCCTCCTGCTCCGTTTCTCTCTGCATTGCCACGCTGGTGCAATCGGTCCCTGTTAACACCAGCCAGTCCCTTAGGGAGCGCAATCCACAGTGGAAGGATACAGGGAGCCGCACAGGGCAGAAGTGGGTGATACAAATAACCCCATGCAGATTGGAAGGAGAGGCTGAGCATTCCCATGGGACGCAGCACAATGCCCTTGGACGTCAACTTCTCTTCCCGAGGCCGAGAGGCCTCCCCAACAAAAGTGCCATTGTGTAGGTGAGGTAAAACCAGAAGAGCTCTATTGAAAAGAACAAATCATAGGGTAGAAAAGGCTGTGCTGCTTTGTGAGGGAGCCTTTACAGCTCTGGGAGGTTGTAAAGGCTCCATCCCTCTCCCCAGCTCCTGTCTCCAACCCCAGGGAGGGAAGACAACCCCGTATTTCACCTGCATTAAACCCAGCAGAGTAAGGCTGGTTCATACAGACCACAGAAGCAATGAAGAGCCCTGGTGACAAAGGAGCATCACTTCAGGGTCACAGCTGGAAATGCAGTGAGCAGCTTTGGGAGTGGGACTCGGCAAACCTGGGGTTTATGGGGTAATGCTTCATAGTGGCAGGCAGGGTGCTCCTCAAGCAGGCAGCATGAAAAACCTTGTCCCAGGAACAAGATTATACCATAGGCTTCAAGATGGTTTAATCCCTTCAAACAGCTGAGTATTTCCCCTTCTATTTTACCAGGTACTGATGCGGTCCCTCTGTTTATATCCTTCCCATGCTTCTATCTATGTGAGCAGAGTGTTGCTTTTTGGATGTGGCACCACCACAACCCAAATGCAGCCAAATGCATCTGAACACCTGAAATCCTAAAATCTCCCACAAACCCCATGCCTGCATCAACTCCAAATCACTTAACAAAACACAAGCATTGAGCATCACAACCTGTGGCTATAGGGGCTTTAACTGATCATTGATCACCTCCTATCAGCCCTCCTCAAGAATAAATCATGGAATCTCAGCCTGGTTTGGGTTGGAAGGGGCCTTAAAGCTAATCCAGTTCCAACCCCTGCTACAGGCAGGGACACCCTGCACTAGAGCAGGATGCTCCAAACCCCATACAACCTGGTCTTGAGCACTGTCAGGGATGGGGCAGCCATTCCCCAAATGGGGGTCTCATCCTGACCTGGGGGAATGTCAAAGTTGGAGGTGATAGGTCTGAGATGGATGCTTTACAGCAGTCAAATAAAGAGACAAATGAAGCAGTGAGTAACACATAGGTGTTCATGTCCAGACTCTGCACACCATCCTTCATGGAGGATCCTATTCCACATAATGAAAAATGAGGCCAATGGAGAAAAATGCAGTCCAGCACTGCAGAAATCCCACTAATGCTGGTGCCCAGGACAGCAAGTGACTTTTGGGTGTCACCCTGGTTGTTCAAAGCAAGGAAAGGTGCAAGGGATGCACCTCCAGATGCACAGATGTACCTTGCCTGACACGGATCACGAGCCAGAAAGGAGAGCTGAGCTCTAAACCACAATAAATCTGTTCTGCCTTTAAGCCATCAGTGCAGGTTAAAATAATCCCCTTGTTTTCTACATCGGTGTCCAGAGCACTGCCAGGGCGATGCCTGAGCAGGTTCCATAGGCAGAAATTCCCTGTGCACAGGTTTGCATTGTTCCTTGGTTAAACAGTTGTCTGCACTGCTCTCCTCTGAATCACTGCCTGCTCTGAAGGAGAGCTTCTTCAGGCTAAAGCAACTTCAGAGCTTTATACCTACGCAGGGGTGATTCACTGGTAGGAGCTCAGCCTCTCCTGAGGGGGGGAAGGAGAACATCAAGACAACCCAAGCAGTCACCTCTTTGCTGACAGGTTATAAAAAGCAGCTCAAAAAAGCCAGGAGGTGTCTGATAAGGACAAGCTGCCCTGCCAACAAACAGCAAGCAAAGGGGAAATGCTTTCTGACCCCCAAGCTAGCAACACCAGTGAAGTGGGGATATGATGCATCTGAACCGCTCACAGCTCGTGTCTCCACGAGAGGTGCTCAACAAAGGTCCTAGAAGTAAATTCAGGTGAATTCAGAGGTAAGTTCAGCTACAGCAGCATTAAACGGTTGCTGTAGTCAGAGACAAGAGTTACCAACTGAAAGGCAAACAAAACTCAACACAAATCCTAGCATTTATCCATACTACTTTCCACTTGGGATTTAAGCCCTATAAGCCAAGAAACAGAGGCTTTCCTGGAAGAACCAGGGGCTGATTTTCCTCAGGTCTGGATAAATCACAGGGCCTGAACCAGCAACAAGTTCTCCATCTCCATAGTGAGACTGGCTGCAAAAAGCACTCACCTGAGGTTGGACTCCTTGTGAAGCTTTGCTGGCATGACTCTGTCTATTAGGAGTGAGAAGAAATCTCACACCCTTGGCTGACATAACGACACTGGACGGTGTCTTTATGTGGTGGGAAGGGAGGGAAGGGAAAGGAATGTTGGTGCCAGGTAGTTTATTGTGGGTTTGGGCAGCTGCCATAGTCTGTACCTCCCTGAAGAACACTGATCCATCAAACCATGCCGCTGTTTCACCACCAAGCTTTTGCAGTAGAAGTGAGGCCTGAGATTCCCATGGCTCTGATAAAAGCCATTAAGTAACAATTACTTCATTAAAAGCAGGGCAAAAGGTGCTCAGCCTAATGCCCAGACTGAAAAGGCACTTTGGGATACATTTTATGAAGCTTGCTCATGGAGAAATATGCCAGCATCAGCTTCAAGGTACTTGCATAGCTCCTGTTGGCCACAAATGTCTTTCCTGGGTTAGGTCAGGGGCTGACAAGAAACCTGGAGAGGGGCTTGGGACAAGGGCCTATAGGGACAGGCCAAGGGGAATGGCTTGAACCTACCCGAGGGGAGACTGAGCTGAGCTCTTAGGCAGAAGCTCTTCCCTCTGAGGGTAATGGGACACTGGGATGAGTTGAACAGAGAAGCTGTGGCTGCCCCATCCCTGGCTGTGCTCAAGGCCAGGTTGGACACAGGAGCTTGGAACAACCTGATCCAGTGGAAGGGGTCCCTGCCTGTGGAACCGGATGAGCTGTAAGGTCCCTTCCATCCCAGCCCATTCCATGATTCTCTGAAAAGAGCACTGTCTCCTGACTCCTTGGCTTTGAATCCTGGCAAACAAAGAGGAGAACCCTTTATTCCTGAAGCTTTCCTGTGTCCCCCTGTATCATCTTGTGCTTGCATTTTCCTCTCCTTTTCAGTAAGAAAAACCCCATGACACAAAGGCTCCCAGAGCAAAACACATTTCAAGTCTAGCACACATATGGTTACTTACTCAGTGCCCATCCAGCGCATGGTCCTGTGTTTTTAACAGGATAATGGCAGCTTCCCAAAGGACACTTTGCCCATGCTAAACAAGCACAGAACACTGCTTTGTCTCGTGTTCCTACCACTGATATGTTGGATTTGAACTTGACAATAGAGCGCTTCCTAATACAGGGTTAGCAAACTCTGACTTTGAAAGAGCATCTTGGAGGGTGTGTGCTGCCCCAGCACACAGCCACCTTTGTTTCTCTTATTCTGGGTTTCTCTCATTACTAGCAGTGATTTTACAGGCCCCAGAAGCCAGCCATGTGAGGAGAGCGTGGTGCTAAGGTCAGGAGGATGAAGAGATGCGGCTGCACAGTTGAAAAGGTACAACCAACCTGTGATATCCAGCCACAACATCAAAGCTGGGGAAAGGCATGGGGATGGCATAGAAAACGCTGCAGGTACATATTACAAACCAGAAGCCAAATCCCTCCTCTCTGAAGAGAGATTTGCAGCAAGTCAAGCTATCATCTTTCCAGGCTATTAGGCCTTCAGGACCCATCCTCCTCTAATATTAAACAGGGGGAGAAAGAGCAGCAACAGACTCTATTGAAGAGGAATCAGGAGATGAGAAGCCAGGGTTGGTTTGCCACTACTTCCCCATGCTCCTGATGCTGCAGACACTCAGGACATTTAACTGTGAGAGCAGACTGGTTCCCCACACAGCATCTTCTCACAGCCTCAGTGAATATCCACTGCTTCACACTCAGAGAGACAAGCTTTGTGGACCCACATCTTCCTGAAGAGAAGTTACATGAAGCCAAGAACTGAGTCACATCTCCCAGTTCTCTGTCATGTTCCTTAGCAACAAGACATTTTCCTCCTTTCCTCCTGCCACAGCACATTCTATTTTGGAAGCTTGTTTATACAGCCCTAAAATCCCAACCAGAATCTGGAACCATGCAGCACCAAGCACCATCCTTCAGTCCTCGAATATAGGAGGCTGGGTTTGAAGAAGGACCAACCAATACCACATCCATAATTGCACTTATCTCTGTGCCAGATTCCCTCACTGGACATAAAGGTTTTCAGGATGAGAATCAAAAATAAGCTTCATAAATGTGTGCTTGCTGATTTACTCTATAGAGAAAGAGAAGTGAAAATGCTCTTTGATGCTGCAGCGCTAATCTCGTGCCAGGCTGACACCAGTCAAAGCTGGCCTTTGTGCTACAGGTAGTCATGAAATAGGTTAAAGGTGATTGATATGAATGTCATTAGATAAAAACCATTCAAATGGCAAGAAGCGGCACAGATTTCCAGCTATCACCATGCACATGGAGAGTAAAGCAGTAAGTGATGGTGCTGTTCTTACAAAGTCTAGCAGCAAGGAAGCCACGTTCATCCTTGCGTCTGCCCAAGCTTCTGGAGCCATGCTCTGGGCAGTGCCTGGAAGCAATCACCACCTCAGAAGAGCATCCCTGCCCAGAAGAGCATCTCCCGCATCCCTGCCAACATCAGCCTTTGGCTCAAGCTGGGAACTGGCTTATTTTGGTTAGCTGGACATGGACCAGCTTTGGCAACGCACTCGGTGCTTTTCCATGCAGAGCCTCTGTCAGGTTCTGCTTCATATGGGTCTAAGCAGTCCTCCTCCAGAGGCAGAAGGCTGCGCATTCAACTGCTTCCCACCAGCAGCACTGATTCCTTTCAGCGCCATTGGTTTAACTCAAAGCACACATCTGTACAGACACACACAAGCAGTATATACAGCCTCAAAAGTGTGGAGAAAGTTTCTTTATGTCAGTGCAGACAAAAACCAGGCACTATTTACAACGGCAAAACTTCCTTCCATGCTCCTCATTGTCAAATTTGCTGAGTATTTATAATGGGATAAGAATGATAACCACAAGGTGAGCTAGATAGGTCATGTACATACAGCTAGGGAAGTCTGATACCAAGAAATCCAGGTTAAAGATATGTCTGATCTTTCCAGAGACTCTAAGGCCATCAGACAACACAACCTGCCCTCCTAAACAAACAGATCATGGGACATCCCTGCAGTGCACCCACCCTGATGGAAGCAGTCTATGGTTAGGAGATGGCAATCAGTCAGCTGAAGCCTAACTGGGAAAGGAAAGAGGTTCCAAAGGGACCTGACAAGTTCAGTCTAGTAATTCCAGGAACACGTTTGAATCCTATCTGGGACAACAAAGCAGCACTGACTGCAGTCCTGGTGAGGATGCAGCAGGGATGGGCTCCAGGTAGGGGACACGAGGAGCTGAGGGGGAGTGAGGAAATGATATTAGGTGGGGAATAAATTATCAGAGGCCAAAACTGGGATAGAGAGCAGAGAAGAGGGCATGCAGCACACAAGGCAGCAGCAGCAGCAGCAGCTCAAATGACACGGTGGTCACAAAGCCAGCAGCAGGACTGGGAGACAAGGGAGCAGACTGGGAAATGCAGACCTAGGAGGAAATGGGGAAGACACTTGGAACGTCTCCCTTTTTCATTCGCACCGTGTACTGCAATTGTGTATTAGGTACTCTACAGATACTTGTAAATAAGGAAGAGAGGAGAGAAAAACCAAGAGCCAGGTTGCCACCTAACCCATTGACTGCCACCTCAGCAGCTGCCCGTGATGAAAATGCCACACATTCTCTATTGGTGATTCCTTTGAGCTGCTGGATAGGATTCTATGATTCTGACTTTCCAGATGTAGTTTGTTACTGTCTGACCCCAACCTCCTCACACGATCCACACCAAACATTCATTGTCCTGTCAGCAGCAGCCATGGCTTCAGAGAAGCCAGAAATCTCAAAGCCTTTTCTGCCCTGCCTTATTCAAACACCACGTTGCATGCAGTATCCTTCCTTGCTCAAAAGCTTTACAACAGCCTGAGTGACGCTGCTCAGCCTCACCCACACCATTTCCACTTCTGCTATCATCAGTATAGGAGAGTTTCCCAAGCCAACCCCGAATGCCATCGAATGCTTTGGACACACACACACACACACACAGGCAGCCTGGAGCCTTCACTAGTCACTCAAACACACCGCTTCAGCCCCATCCTGCCATCAGCTGAACCAGGATAACCAGAGTGACTGCGCAGGTCCAGTTACTCCAGTTTTGCATGGCAGCACGCTCCAGCTTGGGTGGTGGGAGGAGGCGACTGATGAGAAGAGATCTGACATGAATCAACAGCCAACACAAGTTGAATAATGAGGAGTTTGGCAGATGGAGCCCGATCCTGGAGCGAGAGGGTGTCTGCTCTTACGCAAGGCTCCGGAAAGCCACTTTCCATCCCACCAGGAAGGGAGATGAGCAATCCAGCTGGAATAAGGAGGAGGCTCGGGTCGAAGCATGCCACCTCCCTTCTCTTAAGCCACACGGTGCAGCCATTACCTCTGAAGTATGTGGTACTCCCAGTAGGACAAGTAGCGCTGCTGCTGCTGCTGCTCTCCCAATCCCTTCACTCCGAGATGATGCTGATCTCCATTTCCAGTAGCCAGAGGGCAGCTGTTTACAGCCCAGTGACCTCCTCCTCCTCCTCCAAGACTGGTATCCTTTTGGTTCTTTGTAGTCGCAATCCTGACTTCCTGAATGATTTATACTTTAGCTATTAACACCTGCACGAGACCATTGAGCCTTTGGAAGCAAAGTTTCATGCACCTGGAGTGGAAACTATTGAAGACAACAGGCATGAGCCTCATCCACATTAGAGTCACCTGAAGCAGCACCAGCAGGAATCAGCAGCTTTAAAGAGGATGAAGATGGCATCTTCCCATACATCCTCCTTACGCAGCTAGAGAAGGACACAAAAGCTTTATGGGAAAAGGAAACTGGGCCCGATCTGTTTGGGGATTTGCAATCTGCTTTCTCAGACTTAGGAATGCAGCTATTGCGTTGCTTCGCCTGCTTTATTCTCTTCCTTTATCTCACCAGCAAGAGCTTTGACTTCAAATCAGGCTCTTTTATCATTCCTGAGTGGTGCCCAGAACAAAGGAGGTCAGGGAAGAGTGGAAAGGGGAGGCCTCCTGCCTTCTCTGTCATAAAGAATAAGCTCCTGCAGGGTGTTTAGCCTTTCAAATGGACTGGAGCTTCTAGGATGTTTTGTGATCCAATGGGAACAGACAAGGCATGGCTACTTGCAAAATGCCTCCTAAGATCACAGTAACTGCTCTCCCTGGGAATGTTATTTTCCCAAGCATGGCATTCCCTGCCCCGGGGCTCCAGCAAACAAAAGGATTGGCCGTTTTCAAACAGGAAGCCCCCTTCTCCCGATCACCAGAATGAGGAATAGGAATGCCTAGGAATGCATCCCATGTCCTCCCAGTGCCAGTGGGGGGGGATAAAGCGATATGCAAAAAGCCATTGCAATTGAGATTCCAGCCGTTCCCATCTGTCAGCTGGGTATAAATGGGAGCAGGGAGCCCTGCTCTCACAGGGGCACGCAAGCTGGAATCCCTTCTCCCTTGGGATTTGGGTGGGAATCCTCACACAACCCATCCCAGCCATGCAGGAGGCTCCCTTTAACAGCTCCAGCTCACTACACACCCCGAAGCAAGTCCAATAAACCAGTTTACAACTATGGATCGAGCGAGGAGAAAGGTGCAATCGAAACCCGGAGATTAGGGAAACAAGGAAATCACCATGGGGAGCGGGGGCAAGTACACGGCGTTTACTCCATCAGCCTTTGGTTGAAGGAGAAACCAATTCCCACTGCCGGGCGCAGCGCAGGGGGTCCCAAGGACCAAACCGCCTCTTCCCCATGGGAATGAAGGCTTCCCATGGCCCTCCGCACCCGCACATGAATGGGCACGAAGCAACAAGTGGGCACAGGAGCCCGAGCACACACCGGGGTGGGGGGGTGGGGTAGGGATAAAGAGGCCGCTCTTACCGCTCCGCCGGGGGGTCCCTGCCCCGAGGGGTGCAGCCGCGGTCGGCCTGGCTCGGCTCGGCTCGGCTCGGTTGGGCTCGGCTCTTCTCCTCCCGGCGGTGCGGTGCGGAGCGGTGCGGGGGGCGCTCACCGCCTCTGCGGCTCTGCCAGGCCCCTCCCCGGCCGAGCCGGCCCCGCCGCCCGGCTCCACCTCCCGCAGGTGCCTCCCTCCGCGGCGGCTGCCGAGCGGAGCTGCCCACGGCCCCTCGCGGGCCTCGGGAGGGCGAACGTAGCCCTGGGTGCCCTCAGCATCACCCACCTCAGCCCCTGCTGCGGTCACGGAGCATCCTCTCCTCTCACGCTCTCCCAGCCAGCTTGTGGCCGCGTTGATCCCGTCCAACAGAACCCCCCTCGATTCAAAGCTCCAGGGGTTCTGCTGTTAAAAGCAAAGGCAAAGGACTTACAGCCCCGCTCCATCCCCATCCCCAGAACACCGTGCTCCGTGGCAGGAAGCAGACACAACACGCCATGGCTTGCCTTGACCATCACTTGCTCGGCCGCCCTGCAGCAGGGACAGAAGCCAAGCTGGTCATTGAGCTCAGGAAACCTGGGACAAACCTTCCTGCCTTACCCACGGTTATTCCATGCTTGAGGACTCAATACAGCTGCTGATGAGGAGGGCACAACTCCTTTCTTCTGGTGCTCGCAGCTTCTCCTCAAGCAAATGGGTTATTCTCAGCCTTGTTTGTTATCTCTGAATACTGCCCCTTCTCCAGCTGTTTATTACACTGGGATTTATGACTGGAAGTGTTTTGCTTGGACAACGACCACACTACATCACTCTTCTCCATAGCAGCCACGCATGACTCCTAAACCCAGTTCTGTATGTGCTCATGGACGATTCTGAATGCAACCTGATACAAACACCCATGCCAGGAACGTTCTTCCTCTCAAACCTATGGATAACAGTTGGTGATACACCAACACAAAGAGGGAACGAACAGCACAGAAACCATGCTCTTCCAAACCGACACACAGAAGACACAGACAACAACCTCAAAGGTAGAAACCTCTGAATTATTGGTTGCATGATGATGATCAGCAGTGCCGGAGGAGCTCCCTTACTACCCGCTGTCCAATGGCACACTTCTCCCCACCTGCACTTTGCTTCCTGTAAAGGCAAACACTTCATGTTTGTTCCAAAACATCCTTCTTTAAGGATGAGCAACCGGAGATGTGGCTCTTCCACACCTGGAAAGAGCAACTCTGCCTCTGGCGCAGCACAGGAGCGTGTGTGCATCACCAAGGGACGTGACTCCCCTGCTCGGGACCTCACAGGCTTTGCCCTGTATAGTTTCAAGCTATCCTGTAGAAGTTGGTTCAGTGCTGGGAAGGCAGAGAGCCTAAAACTGTTATTAATATAGCCTGGTTTTGTAGATTCAACGGCTGCAGGAAGCTCCAACCCATTATTAGAAGTTAGGCAGCTGGTATTTTTCAGTGCCGAGTCTTACTCAGCTCCATTTGTCATCGAATCCCAGACTGGTTTGGGTTGGAAAGGACCTTAAGATCATCCAGTTCCAATCCCCTGCCATGGGCAGGGAGGCCTCACACTAAACCATGTCACACAGGGCTCTGTCCAACCTGGCATCCTGCACTCAAATACTCTCAAAGCACATAAAAAAGACCCCCCAAAATAAATAACCCCCCTTCTTAAATAAAGGGGTTTGGGGAGAAACCAAGCTTATAGATGAAAGCAGGCTCAGAGATTAAAGAAACCCCAACAGAACAGCACACCATGCAATAGTGTCCTGGGACATCATCAGTGTGATTTGATTCGAGTCACAGAGCTCACAGAAGCCAGGCTGGACAGCAAGGAATCACCTTGTCACAGAGTACCTGGACAGTGAGGTGGTGACTTGTTGTCATGGTGGATGTAGCCATGGCTCTCCAGGTCTGCACGTCCAAATAGTGCCTTTACAAAGGCAAAACCAGAGTCAGGACTGAGGTGATGCGTAGCCAAGCGGGTAATAGAGGCCTTTTACTTGCCTTGCCTTTAGCAAAAGCAGTTCCCATGAGAACAAGACAAAGAATTTGCAGCAAGCTTCCCACTGCTGTCACAGGATTAAATGCTGAAGAAGAATGAGCGCAGCATTGAGACCAGCTCCTGAATGAAATCCGGCAGATGAAACTTCAGATCACCAAAGACTTGTGCATTAATCACAGAGCCAGGCTGATTCACGAGCTAGCAAAGCGAGTCCTAGAATCCACAGTAGTGCCCTTTGCAGGTACTGAATTCCCTGTCAGGGAGAGGGGAAGAAAAGGAGGGAGGACAGAGAAGGATGGAGAGGCAGAGAGGGGCAGGGATGCTCTTGCCTTGCTGCTGGAGGAGATCCGTTTCTACGTGTCCGCAATACACACCATAGCTGTTCCCAATCCAAGGCCTTCTGAGAAAGCCAATCACAGGGATTTGCCAGTGTGGGCTTTTCACAAGGGCAGGTAGGGCCAGGCCTAGGGGAAATGGCTTTAAAGTTGTGGCTGCCCCAACCCTGGCAATGCTCGAGGCCAGGTTGGATGGGGCTTGGAGCAAGCTGCTCTAGTGGAAGGTGTCCCTGCCCATGGCAAGGGGTCGGAGCTGGATGAGCTTTAAGGTCCCTTCCAACCCAAACCAAGCTGGGATTCGATGGGAATGTTTTTAAGCCACAGCTTGGCTCCCACACTGATTTGCAGGATTATGCAGGAGGAAAGCAGAGCGGAACAAACCACCTTTTCCCATGATTTCCAAGCTCTTCGCATCACTGTGGAGTTGTGCTCGAGCCAACTATTATTAGAGTTAGGTCCTATTTCGACAGAGCTTGTGTGAAAGGGAAAAAACCCATCTCGTTTAAAAATAACAAGCCCTCCACCCTGAATAAGTGAAGAGCAGGCAGAGTGAGAAGGCAGCACAGACCATGCGAAAAGCAAGCTGGCCTTGTGAAGAGCACATCAGTGCCTCCAACAGCCCTGTGCTCAGCCACACTTTACCACTTTGCTTCCCAACCACGCATCCTATGCTGGTGGACTCTCCACCAAAACCCTGCAGAGAGGTGAGGCATGAAGGATTCCGTAAGGGAAAGATGAATATAGCTCTTTCTTACCTACACAATTCATGGAGCTATGGAATTATTTCTGCATACAGAGCCATACACCACGCTTTCTTTCCCAATTATAATTCCTGCAGGAAACAGGGCCAAGATTTGCCATAAAACTACCTGTAAAAACACATGAAGCCTGAAGCCCATGGGTTCAGCTTCTTCAGAAAGCCTCAGTGGGGAGAGTGGGCCTGCACAAGGAAGAAGACTACGAGGAATGCAGAAATGAATCTGTCTTGTCCTTCCATCTGTGCTTCCCTGCACTTGAGGATGCTCCAAGTGGTTTCCAATGCTGTAGTTACACCAGTAGTGCCTCCCAGTGGAGATGCAGGATGTGCTGATGGAGATGCTTCCCAACTGGAAGAGCTCTGCTGCAGCCTAAGCTAGCAAAGGGACTCTTCTGGCAGTGCCTACACCGCAACTGAGTTCTTCGGGGGGTATTTTTGGCTCTACCAGCTCTGGTGGGACCTTTTCCATATCCACAGCTGTGCCAGGAAAGGCACGAGTGCAAACCTGGCCCGGGGTTGGAGCCTGAGGTCGCATCCACTGACGTTCACCACTTGGTCCTGTACAAAGAAGGCCAAAGGAGCAATCACCTTGCTCAGTTTGCACTTGTGCAAGGCAATGCTCATCTGCAATAACTACTTTGCACACCCGAGCACTTCCTGAAATGAGGAAATTCCTCTTCATCACTGCAGATGCCCTTTAGGTTTAGTCCAGACTCAATCCTGGTCTCCCCCAAACTATGGATCTCCTGCCCTGCCAAGCTTCCACTGCCTCTGACTCTGGACCCATCGGTAACCCTCAAAAACCCTTCTCTCCTACAGGAACCTCCAGACTTTCCCATCCAGGCTTCCTGAAGAAAACATCAACCAATTTACTCTCAAGTACCTGATAACCATCCAGACGTGTTTCCATAGCACCTAGGAAGCGTTCCAAAAATACCTCATCTGTTCACACTGCAAAAGCTGCATTGGCTACAAACACCACCACCAACTCCACAGGGTCTGCGGGTAAAAACCACAACCATGGTGCTTAAAAACCCTGTCAAAATGAAGGCTTGGTTCTCCCTCCTGCTGTCAGTGCCGAAAACATCTGCACTGGTAAAGGATTACAGGATTAAGAAAGAGACAAAAAACACATTGCCTTCCTAATGCTGTGTATCCTTAGGAACTGCCTTGAAATACTTCACATTCTTGCTTGTCCCTCACTTACACCAAGATTTATTGGCTTTATTTAGGTGGTCAGGAAGAGTATTTCAGACACGCTGAATCCCAAAGCAAGTTGCACAGAAGAACGTGTTCTTACAGTCAGAGGTTGCTCCGAGCCCCTGTGTCCAACCTGACCTTGAACACTGCAAGGGATGCGGCAGCCAGAGCTTCTCTGGGCACCCTGATGTTGTAGGACCCGGAGCAGCACATACACTGCTGCAGTAGGGATGCTCATCATACCTACCCATGCTTCCATGCCTGGAGAGCACATTATCTGTCATTTAGAGTTTCAATCACTATGTGTTCCCAGGCACACGGGCTCGAGGGAGCTGTTCTCTCAAACTCATACTTCTCCAGCAGAATCACAGATTCGATGGTGTGACTTTCAGAGAGGACCAGATGCATCCTGTATATAGCAGCAGTTCCACAGATCAGCCCACAGTCCTTGTCCCTTTCCAGCTCAGCCAAAAAAGGGGAAGGAGGAAAAAAAGCAGTGGGAAGAATCACTTTAAGGAAAGGAGGGAGAGCAAAGAGAAAGGAAGACTCCAAGGAAATGAAGAACCAAGAGGAAAACGTTGCTGCTGTTCTGATTGGTACAATTCTGTGCACGAATTTGAGGACCTGAAAAGACTAAAACCACTGCAATAGAACATGATAGAGTTGCGTTCCATCACTGCAATAAATCCCCTTCTCCTACAACCAGGTAATTACAGGAGCAATTCAGGTTAAATAAGCACTTTCTCAGCATTTCTTGCACTGAAAGCAAGAAGCAATGCAACATAATTATGGAAGACGAGGTTTGGCATTCCTAATGTATCCAAGATGCAATGAAACGTAAACCAGCATCATGGACAGCAGGATCCGAGGGAGCGCTGGCTGGCTGCCTCTCTTGGCATCACTTCAGGACCAGCCAGCCACTAAGCAGTCCATTTTCCCCACGGAACAGACCGGGGTGATCTCTGTGACAGGTAGCTCCCCTGCAAATGCATTGCAAGCACGGCATGAACGGGTTGGATGAGAGGACAACACATTGCCTGAACACTACGCAAGAAACACTTTGCTTTACTGTAAAGCCCTGAGACTTCTGGAAAACAAAACTTCCACAGTTTGCTGCTCAGCCTCTCTTAAAATTCCACTTACATCTTTTTCCAAAGCACTTTGGTCCAGGAAAACTGAAATCCAGATCTGGTTTAACAAAACAAGCCCAACTGAAATGTCTGTTGTCAAACAGCCCTCAACAACTGAGGATCAAACTGGTTAAGTACATGGCATGTACTTAAGACATACCCAAGACATATCTCATTGCTCAGCTCCACTGGAACACTTTGATTTTACCTCATGCTAGTTCTGGGAAGCTCTAACAACGTCGTCATGACAAAGACAACACAACACAGTTGTTTTCTGCTCTTAAGGTTGTTCCATTGCCATCAAACTATAGGAGTTAACCACATTTCTCTCTTATCCAAGCAAGTTCTTTCCTACAGAACATGGTCAAATGGGGTTTGGCACGCTCTTTGCAGATATCTTTCTGAGACACAAATTGAAAGCCTGGGCAGAGAAGAACACTCTATATTTAGATATCCAGCAGCTGCAGGGGGGAAGAAGGTAATATAGGATACACAGACCAAGAGTCACATAGTCCTGATGCTGCAGAGCACTCGCAATACAAGCCCACTTATGTTAAGCATACCCTTTAAGTTATGGATTCCTTGACTTGGATGAAATCCCTTGTGGAAAACCAGCCTGTGAGAAGGTAGATTCTGAGAATCAGCCCTTGGCTCTTCCAGCCAACAGATAGGAATAGAAGTAAAATGAGTAATAAACTATTTCAACTACATCTAGCTTCTGTAACCAAACCTAGGGTGTTAGTAAATGGTTATTGCTATCACACACAGTGTTAGACTTGGTTAGGACACCAATGGGCTCTACCTGAGCTCGGCTGGGAGTGGTTCAGAACCTCTGTAACATACGCAGAGCCTGGCTTTACACTATCCATCTCCAAATCTGCACGTAAGTAAGGTGAGGTGGGAAGAGGGACAAGGGACAGACAGAAGGCAAGAGAAAGGACAAAGTTAAAGCATCTCCTGGCACAAACTGGAGGAGAGTAACAATTCAATTTGCAGAGACAGCAGTTAGAGACAGTGCTAGAGAAATCACAGAACCCCAGACTGGCTTGGGTTAGAGGGGACCTTAAAGCACATCCAGTTCCAACCAACACCTTCCACTGGAGCAGCTTGCTCCAAGCCCCTGTGTCCAACCTGGCTTTGAACACTGTCAGGGATGGAGCAGCCACAGCTTCTCCATTCAACTCATCCCAGTGTCCCATTATGCTCACAGGGAAGAGCTTGTGCCTAAGAGCTCAGCTCTATCTCCCTTTGGGCAGGTTAAAGCTGTTCCCCTTGGCCTGGCCCTACAAGCCCTTGCCCAAAGTCTCTCTCCACAGCTTTCTCCCTGAAAGTAACTTCCCCCTAACACTGGCAAACTCTGAGCAGGACCTTGGACCTTCCACACTAAACAAACACATAAAGCACCTCCCTAAATCACTGCTGCAACCACGACCTTTGGTGGACTGAAGCGTTATAAACAGGAACCCTGAGTGCAGACCACAGAGAAGCGCTGGAGCATGGCTGGGATGCGGCACATGGTCCCTGTAGCAGGGCTCTGGGCACAGCCCCACTCAAGTTTCTGGTCCCTGGTGCAATTCCATGACTCACAAAGGGACACGGCTGCCCAAACAAATTAATTTGACATGAAAACCGAGCAGAAGCACTAATAAGCCTTATAGCTTTGAGCAGAAATGCTATAGCTGCTCTGAGGTTGAAGTCTCCCTCCTCGACAATGGCTTAAGGAGGAGGGTGACTGAATGCTAAGCTGTCAGGTTGCTATAAATAACTAGGAATGGGGCTGTTCTTTGTTTTCATGTTAAAAAGGGCAAAAAGACCAACCCTGCCTTTATTACACAAAGTTAACTGCTACTGATCCTTAACAGGAATTGCATGACTGATGGGTTCAAGGAGCACGACTACAAAGGAGGGAAAAACCTAAGAAGCATCTGTCCCCTCTTCCTGTATCACAGAACCCCAGACTGGTTTGGGCTGGAAGGGACATTAAAGCTCATCCAGCTCCAACGCTTGCCACTGGAGCAGCTTGCTCCAAGCCCTTGTGTCCAACCTGGCCTTGAGCACAGCCAGGGATGGGGCAGCCACAGCTTCTCTGGGCACCCTGGGCCAGCGCCTCAGCACCCTCACAGGGAAGAGCTTCTGCCTAAGAGCTCAGCTCAGTCTCCCCTCTGGCAGGTTCAAGCCATTCCCCTTGTCCTGTACCTACAGGCCCTTGTCCCAAACCCCTCTCCAGCTTTCTTGTCATCCCCTGTAGGTACTGGAAGTTATAGCTGAAACACAAACCCCATTCTCTTCTTCCTCTCTGAGTCTCTACCTTTCTGTCTGGACATCATTTGATAATGTTGGCACATGCTGAGGAAGGTGCTGCAAAACAAGGTGTTTGCTGTCAAATAACATTCTTCTCCAGGAGGAAGCATCAGGAATAGGAACCATGTTCCTGTTTCCCATCTACCAGCACACTGTCTCTATGCCAACAGGCTGAAAGTGTGCATGTCCAGGGGGAAAGCACGTATGTGTGTATGTGTGTGTATATGCATGGTATACATTTTGGGTTTTATATCTATCTCCCTATATAGTATTGGCATATCCAGTTTTAAGGCTGATGCATGAAATCCCAACAACATCCCAGGGGGAATCCATAAGTGTAAATGAGACCTTTAGTGTAAAACAAAGGTACATCTATGGAAAGGGTCACTGCTTTTACTCACACCAGATCATTGCTATGAGGTTAGATGAGCACTAGCAGGACCTAAACACGACCAGGGCAACATGAAGCAGGATTCTCTGATAAATAAGCCACATAACAGCTTCACTTTGGGCACTGGGAGATGCTAAACTCTAGTAGCATCTTCTGAGCTTAAGGAAAACTAAAGGGGAATCTTTGCTTCTAAGATTTTCAAGTTCTAATAAACTTCAGAATCATAGAATGATTTGGGTTGGAAAGGACCTTAAGATAACCCAGTTCCAAGCCCCTGCTATGGGCAGGGACACCTCACACTAGACCATGTCACCCATGGCTCTGTCCATCCTGGCCTTGAACACTGCCACTCCTTTGAGCATCACAGTCCAGTGCCTCACCACCCTCACAGGTCATCTACAACAGTGAATTCCTCTCCATCACCCATTTTTATGCCAAACTGGCATTTGGTTGCCTGGCACTTAATTTCTTTCACTTCTGGTTTTATTCATCCCAAATGATTTTATCATCTGCTCCAAAAAGGAGTTAAAATATCTTTGTTTCCCTGCTTTATGTGCAAAGAGCTTTTAGGAAGGCATACAAGACTAAAGGTTTGGTTTGGTCTCCCTAAATATCCTTCAGAGCACCTGGACCTGCAAGTACAGAGGAAACCAGTAATCTTTAAGAGACACAAAAGAGAGAGAAAGGGAGAGAAAGAGTGAAAGAAGCAAAAAGGAATCAATGGGAACGTACAAGGGGGGAAGTAGCTCCAGGACGCTGGACGGGCTCCGTGGGCAGGGGAGACTGGGAAGGAGGAAGCAAAACAAGAAAGAAAGAAACAAAACAGTTGGTTAAAACACGCACCCATTGAAATGGGCTCATTTCACACAGAGCTCAGCCCCAATCCTCCACGTTCTTTGGTGCTCTATCCCCTCAACGCTTTGGAAATCCCATAGGACCCAACAAGTCCCCAGGCAGTGTGTCCCAGCTCAAGAAATACCCCCAAACATGTTGCATGTCCGAACCTTTAGCACAAGGCCCATCCCTGCTGATCAAGAGAGGGAAGCATGGGATTCCTCTGGGTTACTTCCACCCTCTGCTGAGCATGTGTTTATGGTTAAGCCCATGTTTAAGTACCTTGTGGGATCAGGAACAGGGCTGGAAGATGTAACACTTCTTTGTCCAAAGGGACAATGCCAAGCACTTCCACAAGAAAACAACACCCGGATTTGTAAATGTGTATTTTGTGTGGTTTGGTTCCTTACACATTCAACTTCCCTCTATTTTAATATCTCTATTATCCCTATTATGCTTTATCTTGCTGTGCATTCCATGCATAAAGAGAATAATGGCATAGATCTGTGTTTTCCTATTGACTAAAGGTGTTCTTCCTGACAATCATTACTTGCAGAGGAGGCAGAGACTTAGCTCTGCCTCAGCCCCAAGGATGAGCTTTGGTTTTAGTGGAAGAGAGAAAACACAAAGCCCAGGAGATAACTTGAAGGATTGGTCCTGAGCTCTGTCAATACTGAAAGCACGCGTCCTGTCTTCTGCATCGAGAGCTATATTGAGGGGCCTTATTCCCTGTCTCCTCTCACACTGGAAATGGAGACCTGACTTGGCTCAGGAAGAGCTTCAGTTCATTTAGCTTTAATGAGACAGTTGCATGTTGAACACCAAACGACTAGTTCATTGCCATGAGCTTAAGGAGAATGGTACTAATTACATATATCTCTCTATATAAAACCACTGATTAAAACATTAAGCACTCATGGGTGTCAATGACTCTTCCACCCAGGCCACTGGAGAACCTACCTTCTATCTGTACCTCATTCTTCATGCTTTTTATTCTTATGTAAAAGGAAACCTACAACCTTTTATGCCCAGGGATTAGCAACTGGCCTCTTCCAACCCAGGCATGACCTTGTAAGGGTCTGTCACTGCTGCACTAGCACTAATACAGTGGATGTAGCTCAGTTTGCATCCTTTGCAGTTCAAATTCACTCCTTCAGCACTGTATCAGAGCCTTCAGGAAGTCAGAACAGAGTCTGCTGCCTGATCCAGACCTAAATTTGAAGGTCAGTGGATTAGTTGTATTTGGTGTGTTGACCTGGATTAAGCTTGGAATAATAACAAGTACCCTTTAATGTGTCCTTAGCTGCGTACCATAAGAGCACATTTACCTGTTCAATCCAAACGTAATGAATGGATGAGACAGGAATTTGGCCAGAGCTGCTGGGGTTATTCATTCTTTTGTCCTAAGCGAGACTGAGAAGCTACAGATATCCCGGATTATGAGGGAGAATGGACTGAGACATAGCTGAGACATGCTGCCTGAGACTGTGAGCTATGCCAAGATGATGAGTGGGGACAAGATGAACACACACACGGACACATCGTTCCCAGAAAAGACCAACCAGAGAGGGACAGAAGGGAATGAGCAAACACAGCCACATGCTACAGACAATTCCCTGATGTTCATTGAGAAGGGAAAAACAGGAGCTTCTTCTATTACTAATGAATATTGAAGAGATTCACTTCTCACCGAGTATCTGAAATTCAAATACAACCTTTATCCTGCATCTCCTCAAAACCCATCAGAAACACAAGCTGCTTCCATCTATTCTAGTACTGGAATTCGCAGTAAATGGGATTAGCTCTAAACTATCAGCTATCAATTCAAGATCATAATTTAGACTAAGAAGTTATCATTAGAGTCCACAGGCAAAGAAAAGACTGCTTCTAAGAGCAGAGTTGGCATTTCAACCCAACCCTCCCCTCCCTTTCCCTGCGTTTCGTTTCCATTTGAACTTCAGTCAGTATTTGTCCTGTTACAGACCACTGCAGTAGTTTATGGTTCTATTAAAATGCTGTCCCCATCGCTTCTGCAAATCAAACCCTCTCATTATAAATCATAATAAAAACCCAAGGCAGGAAGTTCTTCGCTTTCCATCTGCTTTTCATTAGATTCTTCAACCCAGCCAAGCCTATGGACAACTGAACAGCACAAGGAGTTCTATGTTTGTAAATTCCTTCATGGCAAAGAGCTTTCCGCTGCAGATACAAAATGTCCTGCACATCTGGATGGAAGAAAATAAAGCCTGCATGTCCTAAGTACCTCTTATCAAACCCAAATCACATTAATTCTAGATGAAATACTCCGCTAATGATGAGTAAGGACAAAAGCTCCAAGTGGTTCCTTTTCGAGAAGTCTCTTATTCCTTGGGAAAAGCCAATCTGTGGTTTCAAATATGGTTAAAGAGAGAAAAATCATGGATGTGGACATTTAAGTGTGTGAGAACTACCTTATATGTTTAAGCCATAGATTAGAATATACTAAATGCATGGACTATGGGTGAGGAAAACACAAGCTCTTCCGTGCTATCCCAGCAATGCAATTCCTAGCGAGCTCTGGAAAGATCCCACCTCCCAGCAGTGCTATTTGAGCTGCTCAGGGTGCTCCAGCAGTTCATTTCTGACCCATGCCAAACTCTGTAGCACCCAAGGAAGACTCTTCTAAGACGTCTGCCTCCACCATAGAAGCACTGTTACTTCCCAAGGTGGGAATCATGGGAAGTATAATGCTTCAAAGGAATGGTACCATCAGTTCGGTGTGCAGGACTGCAGAACCAGTGTCGATGGTCCTTCCAGCAATCCTTACATCTGAAAGCTCATTCGTGTTCCTCTAGAGAGGGCTTTTGCCATTGATTGTATGCCCACAACAACTACCAGGGAAGGTCAACAGGAACAGCTTCATGACTTGGTGATATCTTTCAACTTATTACTTTTAATAGGGGCTGGGCTTTTGGCATCAACTCATAACAGCCATTTCCCAGGGCAGGAAGAGGAAATCCACCACCACGTGCATTGCTGAAGCCAAACGGGATCTATTAATCTGTGCTGCTTTGTTATCTCTCATTAAAGCAGAGCAAGAAACTACCCACTAGCAGCTCCTGACTTCATTGCTGAACCATATTTAATAGCAAACACTCTGCTTATGATTGTATGGATCAGCCTGGCCTGTATTTAGATTTAAAGCTGCCCTTGTCCCCATGCTTTAGCAGAGAGAGCACAGAGAGGAGGCTGATCGCAGTGCTGAGAGATCAACTTAACAACAAAAGGCAGATACTGGATTTATGGAATGACCACCTGCTGCAGCGCTTTGGATTGCTTTGAATTCTCCATGACACTGATTCCAACAAATGCATTTGCATGTCCTCAGGAATAACAAAGGCTTGCAATACCAAAGGCCGAGGACATGATTTGCCTAAGCTGTCAGCTCTTTGAAGCACATGGATTCATGCAGTGCACTGATGGCTTTTTAGAGGAACCACAAGTTCCAAGCTGTAACACAAGATCTGATAGAACACATTTCCCTTAGTAAAAGCCAAACTTCTGAATCACATCTCTTTGTTTCCAAATATCAAGTCATCAATCTGAGAAGATAAGGAACATCATGCAAACAGATGCAAAGAACCCCAGTTAACCATCTTCCAGCCCAACTTGCCAGCTGCATAACATTTAAAGAAAGATCAGCAATTTCAAACTGCTCCTCTTGATACAAAAGATAGATCAATCTATCTTCACCTGTATGAAGATACAGATTTTCTTATTCTAACTCAGAACAAAAGCTTCACCACAAGAGATCGCAATTATGCCAGCACATTTACCTGCAATTACTTCCAGTGTATACTGGGGTGAAAACAGAATAGATCCAAGGCCTCATTTTCTATTTCTTTTCCCTTTCCTCAGCAACACTGGGTAGCAATTTGCCTGGTACAGAAGGCAGTAGGACATAGATGGAGTCATACACCCAGAGCAGAAGCAATTAGGATTCCAAGTTCGGTTAAATCCGACCCTCTCCATCAATCCTCAAACAGAAGGAAGCTTTCAGCACCTAATTAATCTATTCCATCTAAGTCAGCAGCAGCATTTTCGGGCCACCTGTATGCTGTATGAAAATAACCTAACAGACAACACCTTCTAGACACCAGGAAGCAGGATGCTGCATGGAATCGTTACTTACGGATTGCTGAATGCATTTAAGTTCTTACAACCTTAAAATCTTTCAGACCACGCAGGAGATGGATGTTGACAGGAGCTTACAAAACACTGCAGATGAAAGACATTCACCAGTGGGAGCTACTCAGAGACAGGGAACGTGGGGATGATTGACACATAGAAAGGGTAACATGGTATGTACAAGGAATGATCGACACACGGAGTGTAACGTGGTGTTATGTATAAAGGAGGTATTAAACCTGGAACACGGGAAGGATCAGTTCACTCATCATAAACCTGAACACACGTACCTGGTTTTGGCACAGAGTTGGTCACGGACTGAGGAACTTTGTCGTTAATCAGTTCAACACACTCACTAGGGAAAAATCCAACCTGTAGTAGAAACACAAAGAGAGGCACAACACTCAGTGGGGTGGGTTTCACATCTGACCTGTTAAACCAGCACATCTCTGATGCTCCAAAACATGGCCCGCCATAAAATGACCAGCCTGAGAGAAGTGATGCACCTAAAATCCTACAAACCAAAGAGTTAGTGCTGTAAGCCACTGTTGTGAGTCTGTTTTCTAAGCCTAGTTCATATTCCATTGCAACAGAGAGGGGAGAGGATAAGTGTGCAACACACCTCTAAAGCTTAAGTGGAGCTCAAGAGAGACAGAAAGACTTTTGCTGGGTTTCCTGCACTGCATGTATGTACCATGAAATTTAAGGAAGAGCTCTTAGCAACTCAATCGTGTATGCTCAAATCACACCAACACCTCGCTGGTTTCACTGCTAAAATACCATATTCACAAGCACTTGAGCATTTTATTCCTCTAGGAAGCTGAAATCCAGCATGGTTCAATGTATTTGCCTGTCTGTGTAGTCCCATTACAGGAAAAAAGGCATATTCTCATGCACTAAGTTAGGAGACGACATACTGAATGCACAAAGCTCTCTACCATGTCCTTGTCTTACTCATGTGCTTGGTCTGATGAGTTAATGGGGTGATTCTACTGAAGCATCCCAAATAAGTGTGTTTCATAGGATCAATTTGGGTTGGAAAGGACCTTAAGATCATCCAGTTCCAACCCCCTGCCATGGGAAGGGATGCATCACACTAGACCATGTCATCCAAGGCCCTATCCAAGCTAGCCTTGAACACTGCCAGGGATGGAGCATTTACCGCTTGTGTTTAAGAGATGTGGGTTTAGTTGTACTGAATTCAATTCAGTCTTAGAACTGAGAAGAGATGTAATAAAAGACACAGTGAGTTCTACATTTGTAAGTAAGAACCCAGAGATTTGACTAAAGGGAAGTGGTTTTAGATGTGATGTAGCAAAACCACCTCTAACAAGAGCCTGAATTCCTGGTGAGCACCTGAACGTGGACAAGCCAGTGCAACCCTTGTGCCTCAGTTTCCCTGTCACCAAAGGACAGGGGAGGAAAGTGCCACATATCCATTACTGAACATTGACCTAAGGAACAGCTGATGAACATACCACACAGGCTTCTTAACCATACCCACTCCTCTCAAATGTTCATTTGCAGTGTTCCTGCCCCGACCCTCATCGTGGCAGCTTTCCCTGCACCCCTAACTCAGAAATGACAAAGAGACTGTCAAAACCAGTGTAAAGACGAGTGTGGTGAGGATCTTAATGCTCTGATGAATTAGGTTTGCCAGCAGGAATCCACATGCCACTCAACAGTCTCCATATGTGGGGGAAATGATTTCATAGAATCACAGAATCCGAGACTGGTTTGGGTTGGAAGGGACCTTAAAGCTCATCCAGCTCCAACCCTTGCCATGGGTAGGGATGCCTTCCACTAGAGCAGCTTGCTCCAAGCCCCTGTGTCCAGCCTGGCCTTGACGGGGCAGCCACAGCTTCTCTAGGCAAAATATACTTAAACAATACCTATTCTATGGTTTTTAATTACTTTACTATAGCTTAGAGCCTCTCTTGGACATTTCCTGTGCAAGAGATGAAGGAGACAATATTTATGCTAGGAAAAATATACATATCCTGTGGGCGTCTGAGCCCATCACACAAATGATGCATTTGGGAGACTGTGAAAAATGGTGGATCTAAATCCAGCCCCGAATCCCATCCTGTAATCAAAAGCTCATTTGCCTTTGATTGGCAACCTAATGTTTTTCCTGTTAGCAACCTAAAATGTGAAACATGAATTTGGGAAGGGAAGAAGACCCTTTCATGTCATTACTTCTAGATATCTCAGAACCATGCCCAAATAAAACACAGCACTGTTCTCATGGTGTTATTTCTGCCATGTTCCCAACTAATGGAATTTTTAGGGAAGGAGGATTTTCCCTCATGCTGCTGCTGACAAGCAACCTGATGTTAATTCCCTGGTAACAGTTCTCATGCCTTACATCTTCTGACTTATTTATTCCAACTCTTCTTTCAAGAGCATTTTCAGTCAATGAAATGATGAAACGAAATGATCCCAAGAGATCATCTTCAGGGTCACAACCTGTTGCTTGTGCCTCATTCCCACCCATTTAAAAGATGCTGCTTTTCCTCTCCTGCAAAGTTTTCCCTGCTTTTGTATGAATAAAGGAGTTTAGGCCAGGAGTTAATCTCAACAGATGGAGTAAAGGCACTGGATTAAAGGATTTGGCAACATCCGAAAATGAACAGCAATGTATTTAGATCAATACAAAGTCATCTAAAGGTTAAAAAAAACAGCATACACCTTAACCAAAGGAGGAAAGCACAACCTACAGCTTCACTGCTGACCAATCCAGGGCAGAACATGCCCCTTCTCGGGAAGTCCATTCAGTCTTAAAGCCCGTTCTCAGGTTCAGCATGGGCTACAGCTGTGACAGCAAGGGCCACAACCAATTCAAGCCCCTGTGTTACTAGCAAGTCCAATCCATTTCTGGTTACCACAGTGCTTTGTGTCACCTCTAGCAGCAGTGCAACTAAGAGACAGAATTATCCAGCACATGCAAAGGCACTTGTGCATCAAAAAAGGGCCTCTCCCTCGTGATTCAGCTGCCTGAAACTGTGATTGAAAAGACAAAGCATGAAGGAAAAGGAGAACAAAGAAGGCTGGAAGGCTCTTAGTGTGGAGGTGGCTGCAATTTAGGTAACAATCTGACAAGGAAAGCAGTGACTCACTAAGGGCATTTGAAAAGAAAAAGGCTTGAGGAGAAATGTCTTCAAAATCGCTTTACTTTAAGCAGAGTAAATGATAAGAAGCCCAGCGAGCTGTTATGTTCTGCACTGGTTTTAGTGTCTTGCAAGGCAGTCATTAGACCAGGTACTGGGAGAAAAGGACCTGCAACTCTAACAGGGAATTGGAGGATAACAGGCATGGTGATTCATCCCTGCAGGACAGCTCTGCCTGGCACAGAATAAATTGACTGCCACTCAGAATCAAAGCTCCAGCTCACATTGAACACACTTGTAACCTATTGGATCTGCTTTCCTGATGGCATCAGTAGAGATGCCTCTTGTTCATCTGCCCACCACAGAGAAAGCCTTTATTCACTCCAGTGGCTGGGGGGACGTGCAGAAATGAACACACTTTGCCCAGACACAACCAAGTCACAGCTGCTTTAGATGCACACAACCAAATACGTTCTTTTCAGTCCCAAAGTCATGGTTTCCCCCATGGAGCAAAGCCCTGCTCACCTCCATTAAGGTATGATTTGCAGTGCATAAAACCTTGCTCCCCTCTGAGCCCAGAGCAGAAACCTGAGAAGTAACACAAACAAACTGAGCAAGCATTTGGTCTTTGGGCCTCATCCTTTTCTCTGCCCTCAGAATCACAACTCTCTGGTTGATTTATGTTATCCATTAAAATGACTGCATCAACGGATTGCTATCACCTCATCACCTTCTGTTCCTACATGGGAACACAATTGTTTGCCTAGAACAAATGCTTCCAAGGCTGCACAGCTTCATCAGAACCTGTAACTATAACAACATCCTTCACCTATACGCTCATCAAGACCAGTTTGGTACTGAACCTCTAAGGCTGGTGTACCAGCACCAGAGATAATCTCCTTTCTCTGAATTCTCTTCCCACTGCAGCAGTTAGCATGGCCAAAAATCTCCTCTTATATCAGGAAAGCATACTTTTCCTGCATGCTCACAGCTTATGGGCCTTGAACTTACACTAAAAAGTCCTCTCCCTCTTTGCACCACACTGGAATTGGCATCTCTTGGTAGCTGTTTCATGGAAATGAAAACCTCTGCCAAGTCCTGTTCAAAGGAATGACAAAACCTATCAATTCCTAGGAAAAATGCACCTCTCTGCAAATCAGACCCATGGCGTGTGAAGAGCTCTGTTGATGCAGTAATAACTGAGTTTGCATAGCTGATGAAATCACTGCCTGTCAGCCCAGATACAGCTGCTGGAAACCACCTCCGCGCTAAGCAGCTTTACTTGGCAGTCAGGGGGAGCAGAAAGCACCCAGATGGTTTGTTACCTGCCTCAGCTGACAGGCAGGAACTTCCCAAAGCACACAATGCAAACACATCCTGAGAGCTACTGGAACACGTACTACAGCTCCTGTGTTCCCAGCGGTGTGGTTCAGTGGCCATGATCAGACTCACATTGTGAAAAGACTTGCTTATAATGTAAGACACGACATTATTCCACCCCTAGTTTTCTGTTAAGCCAGAATATGGTGTTCTACCTCTGCAGCTGCTCGGATCTGTTGTGTCAGTAGGCTGACTGTGCATGGATCAACATATCTTTATGCTGGAAAAGCACTCTAGGATTGCTGTGATGTGAGAGGCAGAAGGCAGTGACAGTCACACAAGAGCTCCCTTGCTTCTTGTGTCTTTAATCACCAGCAGCTCTTGTTGTATCTAGTCGTGATTTCAGCCAGCCTGATGGCAAGCAGGGAGCTTGCACTGAAGAATGGAGGCCACGGAGATGCTGCGAGGGCTGGAGCAGCTCTGCTCTGGAGCCAGGCTGAGAGACCTGGGCTGGGGTAGAGCTGGGGAAGAGAAGGCTCCTGAAGGGGAGACCTCAGAGCAGCTCCAGTGCCTAAAGGGGAAACCTGGAGAGGGGCTTGGGACAAGGGATGTAGGGCCAGGCCAAGGGGAATGGCTTGAACCTGCCCGAGGGGAGACTGAGCTGAGCTCTTAGGCAGAAGCTCTTCCCTCTGAGGGTAATGGGCCACTGGGATGAGTTGAATGGAGAAGCTGTGGCTGCCCCATCCCTGGCAGTGCTCAAGGCCGGGTNCCCTGCCAACAGCAGATCTCCTGCAGGATGAGTTGAATGGAGAAGCTGTGGCTGCCCCATCCCTGGCAGTGCTCAAGGCCGGGTTGGACATAGGAGCAAGCTGCTCCAGTGGAAGGTTTTGTTTTGTAAAGAGACTTCCCTCTTTTAATTTCCTGATGGGAAAACCCAGGCTGGGAATAAAACTCTTTGGGCAGAGCAGTGCCACTTTGACACAAGAGGTTTGGTACCTAATTCCCAGGAATGTTTAGGACCTCCTGAAAATGGAGTTTAATTCTCCCTGCTGTAACACTTACAGAGACCAGCAATGCTAATACTACACAATAAATGCAGACATGAAAGCACAGGGCAGTTGGGTGGCTTGTCCAAGTCAGTGGCATTGTCTTACCAACTGGCTGTCTCTGAACCCTCGATGTTCTGCCTGATCTGGTTCTAGAGAGTGGAAGGAACGAGATGATTTGAATAACAGTGATTACAGAGATGATAACAACGATAACAGGGATGATTTGAATCACAGTGTCAGCTGCAGTGGAGGGGGTGCAGTATCAGCTTCCACTAACATCAGCTGTCCAAAGGGTCATGGCTGGCCCTAACTCAAAACAGTTAGGCAGGAAGTCCAGAGAGAAAGCAGTCCTCTTACACTGACACAGGGGCACTGCTCACATCCTGTGCAGTCCTATAAACACACTGCTGAGTTTCCTGCCTTTCATAAAGTAACACTATCGTGTCTGATGCTTGTGTCTACCTGAAATCCGTGTTTGCCTCTCCACCATGTGGTCAGCTCCTTTGGTGGCATATCAATAACAGACACGATGTCTCCCACCTGCAAAAGAATGGCAACATCAATCACAGCCTGCAGCTCACAGCACAGTTCAAGTAACTGCATTTTTCAGCACTGCAAGGAACCTGTTCAACTCGGGAGCAACTGCAGAAATGCCGGTCTTGAGGCATCTGCCTTTGTAAAGTCCAAATGGGAGGTAGAAGAGTTACTGCATCTGAATATGAGCAAAGGCCTGGCAGCACCAGACCAGCACTAATATCTTTCCTTCCTGTGCTGCATGCCAATAATGTGATCACAAACACTCCTCTGGGCACTACCTGTTTCCCTTGACACTTCTTTGTACACCACCATGATAGTACCATTGATAGTACCATTGCACGTGAGCAATCAGAGCATAAAGTGCTGCTCTTTAGATGGAACAGACAAGAGGTGGACACCCAAAGACTTCCAGGGCCTGATGTCCCAGATCTTTGCTCCAACAGCATCTCCTACTCTCATCAAGCAAGATCTTCAGAGCAGCTTTAGAGGATCACAGTCTTCAAGTACCAAATCCTTTGGCAACCTGGTTCTTTCCTTTCCATGGGCGCAGCAGCTTTTACAAATGGGGTTAGACATGGCCTTGCCAACAGGAGCACAGGTTGTGTAAACTGGCCAGTGAGGAATGAACCTGACCTGTGTCCTCACGCACATATGTGGACAGAGACAACACACTTTTAATACCCTGTGCAGTCTGAGCTGCTGCTCAAGAGGCCAGGCTGAAGCGCTTGGCAGCATCCATGCAATCAGGAGATCCTAATGCCAAGTAAAGCTGTATTTTACAGATGACTGAACTCCTCCCTGTATCTAACCCATTGCAAATCGAGTATTTAACTGCATCTTCTAAGCTTCACCTCACAAAACATTCTGGAAGTGTCTGCATGTATTCCTGATGTGCACACACACACACACACATAGACACTCATGTTACACTCTGCTGTATATGACAACGAGGAACAGAAGTTGTGTTATTTACCTCAAAGGACAGCTCATCTGCTGCTTGGGCAATATATCTCTTAATAACATGGGCAGCAGCAATAGCAGGAACATTAATGGATGATTCCTCATGGACTAGCAGGTGATTTCCCTTGTTATCAATCTGAAATAAAGAGCACAGGAGACGGTGAGGCAGCTGGGGACAAGCGAGCAGGCATTTTAGTGATGCTCATCTACACGGCAGGGGCTTCAAGCTGATTCCCAGCAACAGCACAGCTTGAGGGCCCCCTGAGGAGAGCAGCACACACAGAGCAGGGCACAGCACACACAGCCAGGGAGAGGGAGAGCAACCCAGGAAGAGTATTTCAGGGTGAGGAGGATATCAGCAGGGAAAATTGCAGGAAAATGCACTCAAAATCCTTATTACAACCATTTAAACCTGAATTGCAACAGCCTAATAATAGGTGTTTCTATTTCTGGTGTGCAGCAATACCATCAGCAATGGGAAGACACACATATCTCCACAAGACTAATCAGCAACAGCACTGCTGACACAGACAAGGGGAGCTTCGTCTCTTAGCCCCAGTCTTTCCTGTACTCCTGGTCTGTTGTTTGAGATGGGAGAAGAGCACTAGCAGAGAAACAAAAGCTACAATTCACAACATGCAAACAGCACCAGTTTAGCCAACACTAAATGAGAACTGATTTGATTGCTTCTGTAGCCATCACCAGGGAAATGAAAATAAAGAGGGCAGGCAAACCCCATCACTGAGAGAGCCCCAATAGCTTTGCCACACTTGCAGTACTGCCTTGCCAAAAGGAGGGTAGAATGTGTGTGCTTTCTGCAACCTATTCCTCAGGGACTTTTCCAGACTGCCCAAGTCACTGTTTCCCTGGAATTGCCACCTCCTTTTATTTGTAGTAGCAGAAGGATATGTCCTTGGGTGACAAAAGCCAAGCAAGAGGGGAGGGAAAAGCTCCTGTATTAACACTGGATCTGATTCTATTTGTTCTAGATGTTCTGTGGCCATTATATGCTGGTAACCAGGGAGTAAAGCTTTTAGGATGGCGTTTCAGTGACACCAATAGGTCTGGAAGGATCATACCTCTTTCTGGAAAGGCCAAAGAGCACATTTGTGGCTTCCTAAGGACAGAAAACAAAGAACAACCTAAGCTTCATCCCATACCTCCATCCATGTGAGAGCAGGCCCGCAGTTTATCTTGTTGCCTGCGATGGCGGAGAGACGTGACAGGTAAGCCATCAGCATCTGGGTGACAAGCTGGGACAGAAAGGAAGAGAGACAGAGTTTTTCTGTTAATGCACTAGTTTGGAAAGACTTCTTCACACTTAAGAGACCATAAATTGTCCATTATCATAACAGAGACGTATTCTGTTCTGCAAGGGAATCTGCCATTGGGAAGAGGACAGCAGACCATGATTACACACCAGAAAACCAGGGTAAAGCAGCAGCTCTCTGTGAAAGTAATAGTTATTTTTATAAGACATGCAGAATTCATTGAGCTCCCTTGTCAAGATACCTGAGACCTAAAGCCTTCTTCTCATCATGAATTTCATACCAAACAAATCCTATATTATGGACATCAAACACAGCCTGGAACCATTTAGCGCAGCAAAGCCCACTATGTCCACCCACTTGCAAGCCCTTAGGAACGTGGCAGCTCAGCCTGACCCTTTGGTGAAAGAGGGAGTATTTCAAACAGTAGAAGAGGGGTTTTAAAATACACTTGGCAATGTCCTTTCTGTAACAGTAAACTTGCTTTTATTAAAGAGAAGCTGGGGAGGACTTCCCAAAGCTTCCCAGTGTTATAAAGCACTTTTACCAAGCAGCCCCGAGTTGGTAGGGGTGTTTAGAACATCGCTTTCTTCAAACATCTGTTCAAAAGTGGTCAATTCAGAGTGAAAAATAGAGTACAAGATGCCATCCAGCCGCAGAATTCCATTCCAGAGCAGCAGAGCTGTTCAGTACCTTTATATCTTCTGTGCTTAGAGAGAAATTTTCAGGCTCATGCTATCAAGTGCATATTAAATCAGTTGTACAAATAAAGATGTAAGAGATAGGAATGCCTAAAATAGGACTTAAAACAATAAACCCAGGAATTCATTCCCCTGAATAGTGCTGCTTCTGCTGAATTTGAAAGATTAGAAACTAAATTCTCTACAGGAGCAGCCTGTGTTAAGCCAAAGCAAGTAATAAATCAGATGTTGTGATGAGCAATGGGACCACACTGTCAACTCCCCATATTCAGCAGCCCTGCAGACTCTAGTGGGTACTGATTTCAGCCACTGCCTGTTGCTCAAAAGCAATCAGTCCTCACCAGCTCCACGCTGAAAGAGCACACGTCCGGATTTACAGGTCCTGGATGGATTCCTCTTGAGATGGCCTCAATTTCCCCATTTCCCTTTTCCGCTATGCATCTTATGGGTAGGCAACATCAGCCTTCCTGCACAGCACGTTAGGACTGTCCCATACTTGTGCTTGGTGGCAGGAGGCAAACGTACAGCTACAGGTCCCTGAGCTAAGTGACCTGTGAAATGCAGCACGGGGCATTGCTCATCACTGGGTAACAGCCTCCTCCTGCAGACAGACAGGCAGAATGGTTTTGTCCTGCTCCATTGGCTCAGGTAACCTCTGTAGCCATGCATTACATTGCCTCCTTCTCCACATCTACTGACAGGATGCAGTCAAGATGCACCTGCTACTTCCCAGCTTATTTTGGACATGAATGAATCCCTGAGTTATCAACAGGCTTATGAAGCCAAAGGAATTCCAGCTCACAATGAAAAATACCTCTTCTTCATTTAGGGAAAACCCCCACTTTTTAAGCTTTTTAAAGAGCATTTAAATAAGGCACTAATGCAAATGCTCCAGTAATTTTCAGCCCATAGATGTGAGTCTAGCACTGCAAATGGCAGTCCCCTTGCAGTGCCACAGCCCTGGCACAGCATGATATCCTGGGAATGTCAAGCTGCTAACATGAAGGCAGGAACTCATCCACATCATTGAAGAAGTTTCCAAAGATGTTAACTACATTCTTAGCTAAGGTATGGACTGGACAGCTTCTTTCTTGACACTCTCAATAACCATTGCCATGTTTAGCAGCCTGTTAATCCTTATGAACTTGCAGGGCATTTCCCTTTAGCCCATTGAAATTCAGGGTGGAAAACACATACTGGTTACATCTTCTTACTCATAATCAATGTCCAAACCTAACCCCGGCCCGCATCAAAACTCCTTTGTACATGAAAAAGCAGTTTCAAGCTGTCTCTTCCAAGCCTTTGCTGGTGACTGTGCTTTAAGGAATTCACCTCTGGGTTGTCCTTCAGGGCATCAGAGCGGGGTAGCTCGGAGAGCTGGGAGAAGCGCCGGTCGTAAATACACAGGTGAAGGTGCTTGTCCAGGACTCGGAAATCTTCATAACTGCGCTTCACGATCCAGCTCCTCCCCTGCAGAAAGACAAGAAGAGAGAACCCCGCTGTTAGAGGCTCCTCACCCCCTGGGGTACATGGGCAAAATGGAAGAGTGTGGAGAATCACAGGAACAACCAGGCTGGAAAAGCCCTTTAAGCTCATCCAATCCAACCATTCCCCGGCAGTGCCAAGGCCACCGCTAACCCATGGCACTGAGGCCCCACGGTGTGGGGACACTTGCAGGGATGGTGACTGCAGCCCTGCCCTGGGCAGCCTGTTCCAATGCCTGAGCACTGGGGAAGGAATTGTTCCAACCAGTCTCTGATGAATAACACGTTACTCCCGAGTGCATATCACTGCCCCACTTAAGATACCGACAAGACACACACTGCTTCAGGGGACAAGGAAGAGCCCAGGGCAGCATAATTTGCTTTGCGAAGCTTTTACTCCCTAAATGACCACTTCTAAACGCTGCGTAGCCTGTTATGATCAATAAAAGAATGTCGTGATAATGCAGCAGTTTACAGGTCAAAGCACTTTATGAACAGTCATTCATCCTCTCAGCACCTTAAGGGAGACTGTGTGTGTGGTACAGATGTGGATGCTGACTCAGTGACCATGGACCTCCACAAAGCTCCCGCACCTTCTCTTTCAAGTGCAAAGTGCTTGTTTCAGCCTTTCTTTCCCAGACTCAACAGCATGGCTGTTGTTTATTCTTCCTTGTGAGGGTCCTGAGGTGCAGGGTGCCCAGAGAAGCTGTGGCTGCCCCATCCCTGGCAGTGCCCAAGGCCAGCCTGGACACAGGGGCTTGGAGCAAGCTGCTCCAATGAAAGGGGTCCCTGCCCATGGCAAGGGGTTGGAACTGGGTGAGCTTTAAGGTCCCAGTCTGGGACTCTGTGATTTAGCAAGAAGAGATCTCCATCAGCATTGCAGACTCTTGCCTCACTCCACCGGCAGTTGTGCTCCCTTGGGAAAAGATGGGAAAACCAACACAAGAGATGTCAGCCATGCTGTCCAAGTCTGGGTGTTCCGGCAAGGACTCAGAAGATGCCAGAGGAAGGAATTAGATCGCTCCAGGATACACGGCCACTGTAAGGCAGGGGAACGATTAAAAGCATGGCAACCAGCACAAACAGGAGGGAAGTGCATGGTGTAAGACGAGACACATCACCAAGGAAAGGAGCTGTAAAGCCTGAACCAGATGTGCTGTATGTGGCTCTCAATCTCCACTGGTGCCCTCTTCACCTGATATACAAAAAGCATTACCTCGCATTCTGCTGGATTCATTTGCCAGGAGGCTTCTAAGCATCATTTTTATATCAATATCTAAAGCTCGCAAGACAATTGTAAAAGCAAACCCTATACTTCAGCATACCAACTATTTATTTAAGACAACTCCAGACTGTGTACTGTGCCCGGAAACAAGGAATCACCCCTGTTTCACAACCCTACAAACTGGATATCTACACAGGACATAAATGCTTTGTAGTTCCCATGTTATGTCGATTTACTCTTCACCTAAAGGAGAAAACCAAACCCAGGAGTGCAAGCCTATCTGCAGAAAGGTGACAGCCTTTCCATCCTCTCCGCCTTTTGCAGCTCAGTGGTTCTTGCTCTCTAGCTAAGCCACCTAAAGCAAGGTTTAGTCACCAATAGAAGAAACAACAGAGAAACCGCTGCAATCCTTCATCTCCTTCTGCCTGCTGCACTTCAGAGGATATTTCAACACGATCTCGCACGTTACCCACACAAAACACAAGCAGATCTGTCAAGCGACCATAACTCTGTCATTAATTCAATGACAGATTCCAATCTCCCCGTGGCAGGGGGTTGGAACTGGATGATCTTAAGGTCCCTTCCAACCCAAACCGTTCTATGATTCTACATTTTCAAGTGCTGGACTGTAGATTGCAGTCTCTTTTTACCTGTAATCAAGACATTCGAGTTATATTTACAAGGTGGGAATAGCTGGGGCTGGCAAACAACCGGTCCATGGCATGGAGAGATCAGGATGAGCTGCAGAGAACAGGCTACACAGTGTTCTCCTTGCCTCTGACGAATGCCATGCTACACCATCATGGTGACAAGGCTACTAGTAGCTAGCAAGGCAGCTGCTCGGTGAGCAGGGACAGCTTACCTCCGGACAGCAGCGATGCTCCTTGCCCCAGCATCTCTCTGGGAGCTTCTTCACAACAACTCTGTGGAGCAAGCACTGAGCCAGCACAGCCTGAGCGTGGTGCAGAGGTAGCCCTGACCCGTTCTTGTACCTTCCAATTGCTGCTAAGCAACCAGCTGAGCTATTCCTGAGCTATCCCTGCGGAAGCAGCAACCGCAACCTCCAGAAGAGGGGTGGTGCACAACCAGGGTGACCAGAAGCCCTGTTGCATTCGGTCAGCCCAATGCCTGCAATCCTAGCCCTCAAGTTCAGGCTCTTAGGTATATGGTATGTTAGTAGAGATCACAGTTACAGGAGAAATAACACGTATTACTCTTCATCATGATACCCTTCATCAGGGACTGTGGCTATAGGACAAGGAGCGATGGGTTTAAACTGAAGCAGGGGAAGTTCAGGTTAGGTATAGGGAGGACTGTGTTTCCAGCTGTATCTGCCTGCAGCTGAGCAGACAGGAGTCCTTTGTGTCTATCAATGCCCCTTCAAGCCAGGCAGGGTCCTACTGAGCCCCTGCCTGCACAACTTGCCTGTCCCACGGTCTCTGTTTTCTCTGTAGCACCTTGGATTTATTTATTTAAAGGCAAGGGGAGACCTTTCTTTTCTGGTTCAAATGCTTATTTCCTGAGGGAAATCACGTGGATGCTCTCATGAACCTTACCAGATCAAGCCCAGAAAATGAGACTAAAGCATACAGCAAAAGTCACTTCAGTTTGACCTGACAGTAAGAAAACACCATGTATTAAATAGCTGGAAACTTCCAGCATCCCCCAATAGGGTTTAACCCTGCCATGAAGGTGACTTTTACAGCTGTCTGGGTCCTGGGTTCTGTATGTTATTCCAGCGTGACCCTTCAGCCTTTTTCTATTTCAAGTCACACTGGAAAGTGGCTTAGAAATTTAGTCAAACCAGAAACCAAGCCTGATAAACTCCATCACTTCGGGTTCCCCCAGGAAGTGCTCTTAGCTGGGGCCATAGGTGGCTTTAGCTAAGCTTCCAAAATGTCCTGCATGATCTCACGACCTCTGGTGTATTATTATATCTTTAGGGAAACTATAAATCAGTAAAACTTCGAGGGAGTTTGCACTAATGCAACCTCATTTCTCAATGAAAGCATATGCTCAGCAGTGCGATGCTTTTGGGCTTCCAGGTCTCACCTTGAGGCCACGGGTGCATGCTCACTTGCATTGCTCCTCATGGGTATGGAGGACACATTATGGCTTTCCCTTAAGCTGCAAGACATTTCCAAGATATTGGAACTGATGAACACGTTTTCCTTGGCAAACATTAATGCTTGCTCCCATTGCAGCTGATAGAGCTGGGCAAAGCCAAGCCAATGGCGAGGACAGCTACACCAAGGTGATGTCTGCTCACTTGACTGGCTTAGAAGAGAGCATCCACAGCTTGCAGTGTGATCCCCATTCCACTGTCAGGCCCTTATTTATGACAAGAAGAAAATGAAGTATGAGCAGGAGGGAGGTGAAATAAGGTGAAAATAATGGGAATGCTGTAACTTCAGCACTACTGCAATCACACCAGAGACCAGCTATCACAAGATGAAGGGAACACACAGATGGACTGCAAGGCAGAAGGCAGAGGAGAAAGTTCAGTGTATTCATGCACTGAATCCTTAATAGCCTTATTCCACAGAAGGAATTCATGTCTCTCAGTATTAATTATCAGTTTATTATCAACTAATTGCAATCAGCAAAGAAAAGAGATTTTAATGGAAACCACTGAAGCTTTTCTCCCCTAAAAATGAATACTTCCTTGCTCACCCTGATTCCAATTACAGATTGGAACGCTAAAAACACACATGGGAACTGTGTTTTAAACTGCCAGAGGGGAAACTGAGATGAGTTCTTAGGCAGAAGCTCTTCTCTGGGAGGATGCTGAGGCATGGGCCCAGAGAAGCTGTGGCTGCCCCATCCCTGGTAGAGCGAAATAAGGGCACGCTAAGAAGACCCACCACGTGTATTTGAAATCTGAGCATCCATTTGTGCTCCCACAGGGAAGCCCGTTTCTGAATGGCAGGCTGACAGGCACCTGATGAACTCGAAACAGGGTTTACAGCTCTCACCACGAGAATGAAATCCCCTGCTCTCCTGGCACGCTGTAATTGAAACAATTCAGCATCAATCATCTCTTTAGTAAAATGATCCTGTAGGAGCAGGAGGTCGCAGAGGGACACAGAGGTGAAGCCACAACACGGGGATTGCTGTCTTACACTGCAGAACATACAAGGAATAACCCAACATGAGCTTACAGCCACAAAAGGAATAGTTCAGAGGCACTAATGCGACTGCTGAGTAACAGGGAGCAAGATTCTCCCATTCTCCAGGTAGCAAGGCAAGGAATGGATACAGATATACATTTACAAATGATTGCACAGACACTGCACAACACCCTCTTCACCCCATGCTCTAAACGTGCTATAATCTTAACCACAGAGGAGCAGCAGCAGCGTTTCATTACAGGAAGGCCACAGCTCCATCCTTTAAACCAGAGCAACAAAAAAACCCCCTTTGAACACGACTCGCCTGAGGTTAGGGAAGGAAAATAAAACACAGCTTTCCCAATGACTCGCCTGAGGGTTAGGGTTAGGCTTAGGCAGACAGTGATCTTCATCTGCTTAAGTCTCAGTTCTTGCCCATGGAGAGACATTCAAGGCCATGGATGTGGTTCTGGGCAACCTGATGTAGTTGAAGATGTCCCTGCTCATTGCAGGGGGGTTGGACTGGGGGAGCTTTGAAGGTCCTTCCCACCCCAACCCATTCTATGGTTCTATCATCACTGACAACCAGGAACATGCACCACAATCCTCCTCTTAGCGTGGATGTGAGCTCCTGGAGAAGGCATAAAACAAGGAAGACTGCAGCCAAGCTGCTCCTCTGCAATGGGTCTGCACTTGCCTGGTTACGGGGCAGGATTCAATGTCTCTTCAGATGAAAAGCCAGCTCTACTCTTCAATCTGTGGCAGGGCCCAGCCTTGTCTACAAAGCACCACATGACAAAGGGAAGCCCTGCCAAAACCATCACTTACTGACAGAAACCATAATCATCATCCTGGCTCTTGGATTGCAACAGCGATTTTCACATTGGCTTCAGAGCTAAGCAGAATACAACTTGGAGACAGGAGAATTGGTGCCTCTAATTCAGAGCTTGCTTTCTGAAAGCAAAATGCCCATAGCACAAGACAACAACAACAAACTACCATGTAATTGTAAAGGCTTCTGTTGCTTAAAAAAACCCCTTTCGTGGCAGCACTTTTATGTGATATTGCATTTTATTCACAGAGATCATTTTCCCTCTTGCTCTCCATCCCTTCCTACACCGAGCATTCACTTCAGCTTGTGGGTTTTCATCACAGCAAAGCATCTGAAGAGCACATGAAAGCAGATTCTGCTATAGAGCACTCAACAACTGCACTGCAGCTCAGTCCAGCACAGGTCTGATGAGCTGGGAGGCTGGTATCTGCTTGGATGCCTTCCTTTCCCAGCAAAAAAACATCCTTAAATAAATGCACTTCCATTTGCATCTGCTGAAGGAATGGGCTTTAGCACAAACATTCCATGGTATTTATCCCTATGGCATCACTCAATAAAGAAATCATTCCATTCAAAATCCACACAGCACAGCTAGAACCCTGGTACTGCAGCTACTGGCTGCAGCCAGAGTCAGGAACAAGAGAGGACCATTTCCTTCCCAATCCATATGTACATAGAGGAAAAACCTTGGAGAGAGCCATGAATGGAGAATCTGAATACTGAAGGTTAAGATTCCTGATCAACTGTCACCAGGGGATGGACTTACACTCAGGAATACTGAGTCTGCTCCATGGTTGGGAATGAAGGACAAGTCCCATCAAGGCACCTGTTTAAAGAACTGTGGCTTTCAATAGGAGGAATGTCAGCAGCACCCACTCAGTAACTGTTCCTTAGGTGTTTGAACTCCGATCACACGAGATGAAACCATCAATATGCTACAGAACAAGCCTTCAAGACTAAACCACGCACACGAAAGGGGGTTTGTATCCTACTGCAAGCAATTTGTGGTTTCTAGCAGGGACTATAGAACTATACTTTAGATGTCAGTAGTCTGAGTAAGACATTTGCTTCTGTGCAAACAGATCCCACTCTCCTCTCCCCACAAACCAGCCAGGATAGGGAGTCCTGTCTGTTCTTCCCTCTTGGATCCCACTTTTTCCTGGCATTCTCTCTGCTGCCCTTGAAGCACTTATTATTGTGACCATGCTTCCAGCCATGGAACACTGGATGAGGGTGCCTTCAGGGGTTTGCAAATGCTGTTCCTCAGATAGAAGACCCTGAGCCTGAATCTCCTACAAGGCACAGCTGGGAGATACAAGTGGCACAGAGTTGCATAAAAGCCTTCATGTAGTGCATGAGAGACCTTATTCTATCAATCAAAATGAGCACAGCACAGGCAGCAGTGGCTGCCTTGAACGAAAAGCAGGAACAGGGCACCCAGCACAACAAAGCCACGCAGCTCCTCTTGCTGCCAGTGTGGGGTCTGCAAATGGGAGCAGGAGAAGAGAGAAAACCCACACTTGGTCCATGAGAACAGGCCCAGAAATCGGCCAGAGCTACAGCAGGAAGAGGCTTCCTTTGCAGGACACCGGTGTTATCCCCTCAACAGCAGGAAGCACGGTTCCAAGAGCACAACAGCCGGTCTGTGTTTAAAGGTCTGGCATGAGATCTAGTCCTACGATTTAGGCTAGATATTAGGAAGAAGCTCTTCACTATGAGGGTGATGGCATAGGATGCCCAGAGAAGCTGTGACTGCCCCATCCCTGACAGTGTTCAAAGCCAGGTTGGACACAGGGGCTTGGAGCAACCTGCTCTAGTGGAAGGGGTCCCTGCCTGTGGCAGGGGGTTGGAGATGGATGTGCTTTAAGATCCCTTCCAACCGAAACCTTTCTCTCACTGTGTTAAACATCAGCCATGCTTGCAGTCTGTCGCTCCTGTTTCAACAGTCTACCTGTGACGCTCAAAATGAACAATAAAACCCCCAGGAGAGGACTGGAGTTTACACAATCCATCTCTTGTTCTCTTCTTCCCATTCAAACCATCACCACAAAATGATGTCTGAAGTGTTCAAATGCATGGTTTTCAGAACAACAGCTTAGATTGGCCATGCTTATGTTGGGACATTTAAATATGTGGGAAGATGCTGTTGTACAGTCACACAAACAGGTCCAGAACCACTGAAAAGGTGTCTTTTCACAGCCTCCTTTAGGACTTGCCAAAACTCCATGGCTTAGCCTAGTTCAACCTTTTTGCAGGCTTCTCTTCTTCTCAAGGCACAGAATAACCCCTTTAAATGTGCTGCAGAGCTTGTCAATTCTTTGTGTATCCCTGTGGAACCTTGCAAGGACTGCAAACACTGCCCACGCTTCCTCCCAGCCTGCAGGGACAGCACAGGTTCACCAAGGTCTCAGCATTCCCTGCAGGCCTTTAAGGACCAGGGTTATTGTTAAGACTTGCAATTACTCGCACCAAGAGATCTATCTATCCATCCATCCATCCATCCATCCATCCGTTCCTTCCGCAATCTCTTCCTCCCTTCCTGCCTCCCTTCTTATCATAGAAAGGGATTTTGGTTAGATTTACTTTAATGATATCAAACTCTCTATATTCCCACTTCTTCTTAACAGCTACTAAATTGTTTTGAGGTCTCTAAGCAGAAGAAAAGCCGAATAGAGACTTGACCCCCCCCTCTGAACCTCACACAAAGCTTGCATTTCACAAGCTGAGGGGCAGCAGAACTGTGTCACAAATATAATTCCCCTCAGAACTTGTTTCAACCCTTATCTGGGAGGGTTTTGCAAGACAATAATTCTCTTTACACCACTAAAATCATACTTACAGATGGGAAAGAGTGGGATTGAGTTTCCTTAGTGTAGTCTGCCAAACACAGCTAAGGCTGAACTGGAGGTTTTAAAGGTCTAATGTTCACAAGCTTTGGTTTGTTGCCTGCTACAGACTGAGGATAAAATCAATGTCTTTTAATGGGCCACACAACACACACAGGCTGGGGCTGCACAGTCCACACCGTGCAAGGCACAGCAGTAGAATAAGTTCAACCCCAAAACTAAGGGCTTTGGGGTATTTCTCTAAGGTCTGTAATCTAAAATCGCCAGGATGGCCAAATGCCCTTCCTCTTCCCCATGCTATCTGTTTATGCAACAAACCCCAAGCACCTTAAGGCTTTTAAATGTCCATGGGTTTAGCCTTCATCAACAGAATTGGCTTTCTCTGTGTCCATCTGAGAAGTGACAAGGTTTCTGAAAGCACTGCAGTACCAGTGGTAGCAGCACATCCAAAGGGTGAGCAAAGTCAACTGTGTTGTATAGGCCTTTTTGCTCCCTCCTCCAATATTTCTGGCATTATCCAAGGGCATCCTGCCAAAATGTCTCCCCCACTGCACACTATCATTCCATGAGCTATTTCACACCTCCCATTCCATTCTAATGTGGAGCCAAACCCATCCAGACACCGGCAGTGTCCAATGTGTGATAGAATGGAATCATTCCCTGGACATTAGGAGAGGCCGCGCGATGTCAGGGGTGAAGTATCTCCGTTGTAGGAATGATGCTCAGCTGTGTGGTTCATTCCATGCCTTTCCACTCATTGAATCCAGATGCCACAAGTTTCTCCTCTTTGTCAGTATCCAAGAGACAAGGGCATAGACTAACACACAAGAGGTGGATCAATGGCTGGGGTAGAGAGGAATTCCAGTGAGCTGGGAGGATTACTTAAAAGAGATTGGAAAACAGGAAACCAGAAGGTACCAGAACTCCTCAGCAGTTGGACATGGAAGTGCTTCCATCCCTGGAAATGCTCAAGGCCAGGCTGAACATAGCAACCTGCTCTAATGGAAGGTATCCCTGTCCGTGGCACATGACCTTTAAGGTCTCTTCCAACCCAAACCATTACATGATTCCATTGTTCACAGCCTCTGGATCTATTGGACAGCAGCTGCAAAGTACCATCTTCCTTGGGCAAGGCAGAGAATTCACCACACAAATCAGACCTCTGCACTGTGCTCTCAGACGCATCCCTGCAAAGCAGCTGAAAGAGCAGGACAACAGAGAATTATTCTGTGTGTTTCTATCACACCAACTCCACTGCCGTAGTGCAGCTTTTGCCAAGCTCCACCTTCAATACAGAGCAGGATGCTTTGAGGATGCTTTGTTCCTCAGCTCTCCCCAGTGACCCTACACCAGTGTGCACACAGAGTCAGAGGAGAGGAGCAAGTACACTGTGAACTCACTACCTGTCTCTGTGTGTACTAATGCCACTGGGTCAGTACAATCCAATATCCAACAGAAAGATACTTTCCTACCTCAGCAATTCACATGTAGGCAGCGGAGGTATGCTTTGGTTGTACACCTCCTTTTGGTACCTGAGAGATGTCAGCAGGATCACATAAAGAGCTCTAAAATGACAGACGCTGCAGTGATGGCCAGCATAAATTGCTAAGAGGGATGCTCAAGAAGTGCTGACATGAACCACAGAAAGAACTGCTACGCCAAGAGGACCAAAGACAGGCATTACACTCAGCTGAATCCATCCATGCAATGTCTCACACAAACAACTTAATTCAACATACTAAAATGTGATCACTTGTTATGCAGCATTTGACAAAGTCACTATTTTCATCAAAGCAGACAGGGTCCAAAGCAGCAGATTTATCTGCTTAAAGCATTTAGATATGAAAGGCAATGAAATAATTCCATGCCAGATGTCTAGAGACATAGGTGGCGAATCCCCATCTCCTGGCAGCCAGCAGCCAGTATCTCTAGGCTACTCATTGAGCAGCTCTGCATCTCTATTGTACTCCGCCAGCAGCTCTGCACACACTGGAACAAGGATTCTTTGCTTACAGACTCCTTTTTCTCCCCTCGATGGTCCTTTGCATACAATCAGCTCCCTGCAGTCCCACAGATGGCATCCCTTGGAAGACCCAAAGTGAGAAGCAGAAACCCACCTCCCCTCCACCAAGAAGCGTCCCATCAAAACGCTGTGCTGCCAAACATAATGTAAACCATAGTGGGGCTAGAAAACACAGCATTTACCTGACAAGAGATCTGTACAAGGTAGACCAGTTCCTTGGATTCACAGCCATTTCTTGTTACTTCATTCTGTTCCTCCGGGAGCGAAAGCTACACCAAGGGAGAAGGGATGGGGTGGAGAAAGAGAGAAAGACCAGGTCAGTGAGCAGAGATAAGCCAGGCATGTAATAATGCATGAAGCACAACGTTCACATCAACTTGCTCCAAGACATGCTGAGTAGCAGGGAATCGGGATGTGTTTGTGTGTCTGGAGCTGTCAGAGAGACAACAGCGAGGGTTCATGGCTTGCACTGGAATGCTGTTGGATTTTGGCATCTCACCTGACAGCTTAAAACTAAAACTATGGTTCAAAACCAAAACCAGCCTAGGAAGGCAAAGTATTCAAGGCAGGGATTAAAGCTCAGAAGTCTGCAAACCCAATTGTTCACTGACATAGCTCTATAAATATTCATGTATCAGATAACAGTGATTTCCCCCCCAATTTTATCCATTTTCTATTCAATCTGTTCAGCAGACATTAGGTAACAAACCAGATCTCCTCCTTTCAGCCTTGTCAAGCAATTTACCACAACAGAGAGCTTTATGGCACCATTCATCACATACAGAGTCATTAAATACAACATCAGGATGTGCTTTCATTTCAGAGCAGGGAGGAGGGATTTAACCACCTTATTCCTTACATGCACCGAATGCACCAAGTGCCTTGACTAGTGCTACTACAAGTCCTGCTGTTCCTACTAGTTTAACATCCTCTATGTACAATTGCTTATATTTCATCATCTTCTCTGAAAAGTCACCATTAAAAGTGATCAGAAGCAAATGAAGACTTTGCAAAGCAAATAATACAAGGAAACATCTTCCAAAAAGTTGTTTTATGAAAGAAAGAGATCCTTACCCAGCACAGAGACCCAGGAACTAAAATCTGTATACATATATATATATGTATATATATATGAAAAACTCCATTACACACAGAGCAGGATGAGGATCTCAACCTCTCAGCACTCATACAGCCATCACAACTACCTTTATTCCTTGGGTGATAGACATTAAATTGTCCTGACAGCACTCTGTTAAGCAGAAATGATGCCAGCTTAAAAGCAGAAAGCACTGAGGAAGAATCCGGGCCTTTTTCCACAAAGGTCTTTTGGAACCAGGGACTTGGTTCTCATTTGGAAAAGCTGGAAAAAATCATAACTGGCCAAGAGCAAAAAGATCCCGACAAATGGAAGCAGAAATGTGAGACAGCTGAAACAACCTGTGAAGAGCATCTATGGCAACTGAGCAAAGGGTTAAACAGCATCCTTCAGGTAGATGTGGCTTGATATAGAATCCAAAGTGTTCATTTTCCACACTCAAAACGTGTCAAACTTCTCGAGCATGGTAAGCACATAGGATGCATTAGGTTCAGGAGGTACATTTGTTACTGGAATGCTATGTTCAGGTAGCACAGGCAGATAGGACTGACTCCATGGTACCCATAACTTTTCAAAGGAAGCATTTCATGATACACAAAGCAAGCCCTACAGATGCTCCTGTGAGGTTTAACAGGTGCCTGAATAGCACTGAGTGCTCTGAATGTTATGTCAAGCTATCAATGTGAGTCCCCTCCTTTCTGCCTTCCTGCACACATCCACAAGGACCAGGTGAGTGTATCAAATCCTGGATCAGAGAGGCCAGTTTTCCTCTACCAGCACACTCACACTATGCTGCTTTGTGCAGCTGACTAGTAAGAGCTATAGTCCCTACTATGATGATCTGCCAAAGGACGAGTAACTATAAGAAATCCAATAGAAACAAAGACTTCCAGAGCAGGAGGAAGAGGCAATCAGGACCTCATGGCATCACCAGGAAGGATGAAAGGCAAAATGTCCCTTGCTCATACACAAGTTTGCCACACAGAGCAGTGCTCACCAGCCAAGCCTATTGGTCATACACAGAGACAGGAGGAGGTTACAAGTGCCTTGTAAGTTATGATACAGCACATTCAGAAGGCTTATTCCAAAGCTCAGCAGTTTTACAAGGTGCAACGCTGTGCATTTACCTTCCAGAACCTGGGGCTAACAAGAACAAAACTCACACTCGCATCCCTCCTCTCCAAAGCAGTTTTGGAAGCTCCCTTCTGCTCGCCCTCCAAGAACACTCCTCGCATCAAAGCTTGGCAATCTGTGCTTGGAGCAAAGCAGTGTGTGTTTTAAAGGCACATTTGCTTGTCTGGAGCTCCACAAGGCCACTGTGAACCTGTCTGGGAGCCACATGGGTCCTGCCACGTTCCCAACACAGAGCCAAAAAGCAAGGGCTGGTGACTGGGGAGAGGGCTTTAATCTGAGCAGAGGCAGGACCTTCACTTGTCAGGGTGACCACAGGCTTTAAACCAGAGTCATGTCCTTGTGTGCTCCTTTTAGAACCTGCAGAAGCTCTGAAGAATCACTTCAAGGAAAAGCACTACAGAAATCCATTGCCAACACCAGGATTGTTGGCTACTAAATTGAAGTGCCAAATCCTTACCAAGTAAGAGGCTGTGTCTGCTTCTCCTTGCTCTGCCTCTGATCCTAGATGCCAAATAAGCTCATTTAAATAGCTTTGGCTTTCATTTCCTTGTTTGCTGAGTGATGTTAACTCCGTCATCCAGCCCTCCTGATGAAAGGGTAATATATGAAAAACTGGGGAAGGATAGATTTAATTCATCTCTGAACCTCACTTATTTCAGCTTCTGCTTCCAAAAGTCAGGAACACATGGATTTCACTTGCACACACGTATCTGAGCAATGCAAATACATGTTCTCCTGTGAAAGATGCATTCCGTGACAAATCAAAGTAATCAAGTACATAAAATGAATACAACTCCTCTTTACAGATGAAGAGAAACCTACAGGGATGAATCCTACACGGAATCCTACAGGGACTGTACTGACAGAAAAAGGGGTGATGGGTTCAAACTGAAACAGGGAAGTTCAGGTTGGAGATAAGGCAGAAGCTCTTCCCTGTGAGGGTGCTGAGGTGCTGGCACAGGGTGCCCAGAGAAGCTGTGGCTGCCCCATCCCTGGCAGTGTTCAAGGCCAGGTTGGAGCATGTTAGGGGGTTGCAACTGGATGATCTTAAGGTCCTTTCCAACCCAAGCCATTCTCTGATTCTATGAAACAGTAATGCTTCCTAATATTAATGTTATTAGAAGTTTGCTATAAAGCCAGCTAATACAGACCCACTCCTTTCACTTGAAGCCACAACCTGTCCAGCTGTGACATCCCACAACTGGCAGCATCTGGCACAGCGTTCCAGGCGGGATGAAGAGCTCCTGGAGGGATGTGATGGGGCAGACGGCGATGACCCAGCCTCCCTGGCAAGCAGGAGCTTCAAGAGGTGTCATCCACAGCACACAGCTGTGGAGATCTCCAGGAGAGGAGAGATGGCAAGAATGGTGAGGAAGTCTTCTGCCAGGAGCTTGAAGTCAGTGGAAAGGCTGATGCTTTTCCTGGCAAAGGATGTGTCATTGTTCCAAGGAAACCTGGTAATCCTTCTATGTTTTTCCGAGCTGGAATTTCAGGTTAAAAGCAGCCAGACACATGCAACCGAAAGCTCAAGCAGAGCAAAAGCTCATTAAGTTTCCAAACCACTATTACATCTGATGGTTTTATCCCTGACAGCGTTAGGCACAAACTTTGTCTTTCTTCTCTTTCTGAACCACCTCCTGCCTCCTCCATGGGAATTTATGATGCTTGTGCAATTGAGCAAATCAGGCGAGGGGGGAAAAAAACCACAGGACAAATGCCACCTTTATGCATCGCTTTGGAATGTACGGATGGGGTGAAAAGTCCGTCTGGTGGCCAAGAGCAAGAAACATGAGGCTCGTTTTCCTGTGAAATATTGCTATGCTTTATTCCCAAAGAAGCCCAAATAGCCTTGGGATAAATCCTGAAGAAATTAAAAGAGTTAACACCGATCACACTCAGAGATGCAGAGTTATTATAAGAAACAGCTTTTATTCCCTCTCGCAGCTCCAGCCCCTGATAGCCAGTACTTCCTCTATCTCCTGAATCACGCTGGTGACTCACAAACCACTTCGTCTTCATTTAGCTGAGCCCATGACACACATTTGTCCTGCATGGAGGCACCTTCCTGACCTGGGGTTTGATGTATTTGAGGGTTTGCTTTTATTGTGTTTGAAATCCTAGGCTGGCAAATCGTTTCAAGCAGGGAAACGTATTCGAACTCATGACTCTGACACCATACATGGATTTATCTGGCCTATTTTTCCTTGCTCCACATTTTTCTAGCTAAATGTACTAATTATCCTCCCACTGGGTTCCCCATCTTTTGCTTTATCACTGAACTGTGGCTTCAGAGCAGGAAAAGAACATTTCTCACAAAGCAGCTTCTTTACCCAAGCAGAAACATGCTGAATGATCCAAGTATTGCAAAATGTAGGTGATACATCTGCATAGAAGCATCACAAGGGGGCTGAGAAGAGTCTGGAGAAGGGCTTTGGATAAGGGATGTAGGGACAGGGCAGGGGAATGGCTTTAACCTGCCTGAGGGGAGACTGAGATGAGCTCTTAGGCAGAAGCTCTTCCCTGTGAGGGTGCCCACAGAAGCTGTGGCTGCCCCATCCCTGGCAGTGCTCAAGGCCAGGTTGGATGGGGCTTGGACCTGGATGGGCTCCAAGGTCCCTTCCAACCCAAGCCAGTCTATAACACCACTAGAACATGCAAGGAGGATCCTAGTGCCAGAGGTGAAATGAACTCCTGGCTTAAAGTCTCCTCCTCACAGACACAAGCCCCAGCAAACCGCAGGTGTACTGGGAAGCCTGGATTTCCTGCAAAGACAAGCACTAAGTAAATAGGAAAGGTTGCGGGATGTGTATTTTGCCTGTAGTTACTTTCAGAACTATTTTAAGCTTGCAAACCACATGGGACAAGTTTTTCCGATGGAAGCATGATTATTCAGCAGGCAGCATCCCTTCAACTGAGCTTCACCTTCAAGGCTAATAAATCCTACCATAAATATGCACAGCTAAAGGAAAGGGCAGATACTGATCCTGCAGCAGCATCCACGAGGTGCTTCAACCACGCAGAGTTCCATATGTGCCTCATAGGCACAAGATCAGGTCTCCTTTGGGTTGGTTTATGCTGGTTTCAGTATGGGCTTACAAGGAGGTCATGGACATGTGCTGTGCATCTCGGTACCTATCGGGGGGATTGAAGACCAAGCAGAGGAATACCCCAAAGAGCCAGTGGAGAGACAACTGGAAAGACCATACTTTCAATCCCTGACTGCAGGTTGAGCTGGCAACGCAGACAGCTGATGTATATGCTGCTGGAGTCGGTTCTAGTTCTTAAGCCAAGTACATCTGATGCTTAAGCCTGTTGAGACATAACATCTCAGAGAGTTACAGATACTTCTTCCCCAGATTTTCCTGTATTTAGCTGCAAATGTTTTCTCATGGGGTCTCACCCTTTGATTTCCTCTCCATGTGCAAGAAGGTCAACCTTCCTCAACAGTGAAACAGTCATCAAAACATCTTAGATGCAGCCATCAGGGACTCCATGAGGCAAAACCAACTTTGTAGGGGTGGACAACAGGATGCTTCCACAAGGTAAAGTATCTGATGCTACTAAGAACAAACCTCTCCGTGTGGCTGCATGGAGAGCACTGCATGGGGCACTTCTTCATGGCTGACAACATCCTGGAATGCTCCATAAGCTGGAATTGTCACCTGGATGGAGTTTAGTGGCTTTGCCTTTAAAGGTCTGAGTGAGCTGACGGCTAAGAAACTTGCTCACTCCATGTATTCCAGTCCACAGAAATAGTGGCCAAGGGATAAATTAGACTCAAAACATTGCGAGTGAGAGGATTTTGAGGCTGAAAACTGCTTTTCACCTTAGTTGGGTGAAACCTGGATTTCCCATCTTCATAGAATCATAGAATAGTTCGGGTTGGAAAGGACCTTAAGATCATTCACTTCCAACCCCTCTGCCATAGGCAGGGACACCTCAAACTAAACCGTGCCACCCAAGGCTTCATCCAACCTGGCCTTGAACACTGCCAGGGATGGAGCACTCACAACCTCCCTGGGCAGCCCATTCCAGTGCCTCAGCACCCTAACAGGAAAGAATTTCTTCCTTAGATCCAATCTAAACCTCTCCTGTTTCAGTTTAAACCCATTACCCCTTGTCATGTCACTATGTCTCCTCTCTCACTTGTAATGAAATTTGGGAAGACTTGGGAGAAATATGGAACTACTACCAGCTTTGTTTCACAGATTTCATTCCTGCATGGTTTTAGCTTCCTTTCTTCTCCTTTTCTCATGGGGAAAACTACTTCCAGTCTCTGGGGTTTCAGAAGACAGCAATGAAACATGACACTAAGCAGTGGCAAACGCTTAGCGAGGACACGGGTGGCTGTACTGCTGCCAGACATACAATGGGGTAATCAGTTACACATGGTGACAACGTGGAAAGTCCCTGCATCCAGTAACTGTGACCACAACTGGGGAATCACTGCCAGGGCAGTGTGAATGGGTGCAGGGAATCATATTCCTTCCTCAAACTCACCCTTGAGAGCTTATTAGGCCATAGCCACCACCAGAGTCCAGGGCTATTCTGCCACTAGGCGTGTGCTTAAGAACTAGAAGATGAATGAAGAGAATCTGTTACTGACTCCATCTATAACTTCTATTACCACCAAGAGGCATACAATAGCATCATATCACAGAATCACAGACTAGTTTGGGTTGGAAGGGACCTTAAAGCTCCTCTGGAGCCACGGTCAGGGATACCTTCCCCTTGGTCCAAGCCCCATCCAACCTGGCCTTGAACACTGCCAGGGATGGAGCAGCCACTGCTTCTCTGGGCACCCTCACAGGGAAGGATATGAATATATTATCCATATACCTATCCATTAGAGAACATGCATGGGATAAAACAAGGGAAAAGCCCGTTTTGCTAGCACACCTACGATGGGAATCAACCCCACAGCTCTTGTGAAGGTTAAGCCCAGCCTGAGAGACATGAATGCATCTGGCTGCAGTAAATACAGAGCCTCTATTATGGCACGTTGTTGATTAAATGACTGCATTGAAGCAGTGACCAGCACATCGCCTGCAGCCCCACGTGTCTCCCCGTGTCACATGTCTTATTAAGCAGCACAGTTCTTGTGAGGAGGCTGTCCCCTTGAGCTCCAGAGCATAACAAATTGATCCTGATGAATTCCTACCTTTGAAACCACGCAAGGCAACAAAGGGAGAAACAAGCAGAAAACCTGGCTGCTCGCTGAAGAGTGTTGGAAGGAGTGAGCATGAGAAAAAAAGCCCTAAGTCCAACAGATAGATTGCAAATAATGAATGTAAATGTCACAGCTGCTGAAGTTGCTGTGTGAAAAGCAAACTGTGCAGGGCTCTGAAAGCAGCTGGTCCCCAGTACTCCGCTCTGCTCAGCCAAACACATCAATATAGGGCGAAAAAGGTCTCAGTTTCTTTAGCTTATGGCAAACCTTCAGCTCAGATTTTTGCATCACCAGCAACGTTAACCAAGAACTCAAATGAACTCAATGATGCCAACACAGGGGGGGAAAAAAGGATGTAAAGAGATGCCCCTTGCTCACAAATGCAGATCTGGGGACAGGGGATAAAAGGCATTGTGGGCCATAGGAAAAGCAACGAGCAGAGATAGGCAGGAAATGGGAATTGGTTGAAAGTCCAGCTCTCCTGCACAAAAGAAGCGGAGGGCTAAGCCAGCACAAAGGGAGAAGTTCGGATGCATCCTAAAAGCTCACAGTGATTCACCATTCCCAAATGAAGGAGCAATGGCAGCCCTCCGAAGGATTTTGTAGGGGTCTCACAGATGCTTTGTACCGGGCTGCACTGCTAACGGAGGGCTTGGAGTGGCATTGAGCTGCCTGTGGCAGGAATTCCACAGGTAGGCACGCGGACAAAGTCATTCCTAGAAAGCCCCGAAGCTGCTTTTGTCCGGTTAACACCTCACTGGCTATGAATGGAAAAATCCTTCTCTCTCCTTGCATATTTTCCTATGGTTCCTGTCAATATGGCACCAAAGGGGAGTATTATGTGCCCCTGCACCTGGATAAAGATTTATCCCAATCTATGAGTCACATACATACATACCTGCCACAAAAAGAAACATGGAATGAAGGCTTACAAAGTCAAATACACACTCCCCTTATCAATATTTCATATCCCAGCGATGATTTCAAAAGGAAGATGCACGAAAGATCAAAGAAAATGAAGTGAATTCTAAAAACCTTATTGCAAAAAGAAGCCTTTACTAATCCTACCCTTAGCACAAAGGGAGCGTCGTAGGCATCATCAGCAACAGTTTGGAACACATCTAGCGCCCTAAAATGGGATATATTCCTTCTTTTACTGGCCCTCATTAATTAGTAGAAGACACACTGACAACACACAGAAAGACACACACAAAACTGTGCATCTGAAGAGCCAAAGAAGGAAATCATCCCCAGGATGTTCCCAGCCCCACTCCCACTTAATTCCGGGTACCTCAGAAACAGGGATCTTCCCAGAGGCCTCGGGAAGGAGAGCCACAGTTTGCATTGTGCTGAGCTTTCAAATCTGTAATGGGAGACAGCCTGCACAGAAATGCCATAAACTCCCCCTGGAAACTGCAGCCGATCACTCTGCAAAGGCATCCCTGCCTGGAAAACCGCCATGGGAATCGTCCCTTCCTGCCACATTAGCCCTCGGTACCATCCTTCCTGCTGGTTTTCTGCTAGCATCACTGTTAGAGCGTGCCAGTACCAAAAAGGATCTCCCCTCAAGCACGCAGGATCTCTGAAAAGCTGAGCGTGTTACTTACCCCTGCTACAATGATCTATTCTTTCCATGGATGGATCCCTAGCCAAGGCCTAACGGTTCCAGGTCCCTCCGTAGCTTCCCAGCAGCGAAGTGCAAAAACCTTCCAGGCATCAGCTCCGAAAGGCAGGAACTCCAGGCTGGAAGAATCAAATCAAACTCCTCACATTCGCTTCCCTCGCTCTCTTCTCTTCCCGGTGCTGCTGCTTCTTCAGTGCCTATGAATAGCATTTAAGATCTGCCTCCGCAGCCCTGCTCGCCGCTTCCACGCTGCCCATTCCATGCTCAGTTTGCACTGGGGAGCAAGCTGCGGTGTTCCTTTCTCTCCCGTTCGCTCTCGCTTTGGAAAGGTCCCACAAGACAAGCCGTGGAGTTTAACAAGAGCCAAGAGAAACAGAGAGGGAGGGAATGCAGGCAGGGGCTGTGTTGAGGCACAGAAGTCTGCTGCTACAGCTCAAAGGGAAAGAAAACAAATGACAGCAAACTGCCATCACATGCCTGAAGCCCAGCACGGCTCTAGGCAAGCTGATTCCTCCTTGCTCGTCCTTTTCCACTGGGATCATGGAACTTAAGCTCCATGAAATTCCCCTCCAGTCCCCGGTGCAGATCGATGCAGGATGCGTGCCCTAGCGCCTAGGTACAAAGGTTCTCTGTTCACTGTACATATTCCCCAAGGAAAACAAGCATTTGGATGGTGGAAAGCCTGCTGTCAAAATGCTCTCTGTTCAGTTAAGAGCCTGAACACATTTGCTCATCCAGGGGTCCTGTACTATCACTATAGAACAAATGGTGCTGGGGCATGTGCAGAATCAAAGCTGGCAGATCATTATTCCCTAGCAGGACTTTCCCATTCAGCTCCTGAGCACGGTGACCACTAACAAGGGGATCATTCCTTACCTCCAGCCCCAGAATTTAGGTTCAATTGAAAGCATCCCTGGTCATTTAACCATGCAATGAACTGAAGACAACCACGCTGTGGAATACTGCTGCTGCAGCTCCATAGCATTTTGGCTAGTCCAGAATATCAAACTCTGGTCATTTCTATTCAGAAAGAGACCTCCTGACCATGGAATTGGTCCTAGCTACAGCCAGCCTGCCCTCCCCAGGTAGTGATTTCACCCTGAAGGAAGCGAATGCAGTTCAGCTCCCTTTTCTCACATCTCTCTTCCTGAATTCAAAGGGTAAAATGGAAAGTTGCACACTTTCCTATTTATTTCTCTAACAAGTGGAGCAGAAGATGTGGCAAGGTAGGAGTTTCCAAGTCCATCGCATGTACGTCATATAGGGACATACACTTCTATCATACTGATACAACTGATGTACTCAACTGATAGAACTGATTTCCTCATCAACCGATTTCTCCTCTCTTCAAAGCTTTTTGTTCTTCCAGAAACCATGAAAATACCCCAGAGAATTTGTAATGCTCAACCCAAGCTGATCCAAAAATGCAAACTAACATTGTTGTGAAGAAACTCGAGTTCCTTTCCCATCGAGTTCCTTTCCCATCCAATACACTACTTTTCCCAAAGCTTGGAAAACCGCTTTCCATTCAAGTGTCTTCTTAACTATCACACTGGAAAACTTAATGAACAGTGCCACCGGTTGCTGTGTTTTCAGGGATGAGAAGTTGGGAAAGTTTATAAGATTGCTTCTTGTACACCAAAGTAAATGAGTCTACGGGGGGGTATAATGGCACAGAGAAAACAATAGGGAATGAAGAAAGTCAGTGCCTTCAAATTACACAGCCTATGCCTCAGAACAGCCTTATTTTGTGCAAAAGAGGGTAGTAATCAGTGAGTAGTAGCTTCCAAGTCCTGCTCTCTGTTAACCACTCCTGTACCTGGCTTTGTCCATTAGGAAGCAACTCCTGATGCAGAATTGATGCTGCTATTGATGTGCAGACTGGCCTGTTGTTGGCACAAAGAGAAGCTAGAAAGTGACAATGAAGGAAATCACTTCTGAGGCAAACAGAACTCGGTTTGCCTTCAGTGCCACGGGTTAGTGGTGGTCCTGGCAGTGCTGGAGAATGGCTGCAATCAATGATCTTAAAGGTCTTTTCCAATGCTTCTATGATTTCCTTATAAGAGGGAAAAGAAACACCAGCAAATAAATGAAGCTCTTACTCCCTCAACTGACAAATCACATTTGAACCAGCTACAATTGTAACTCCTCACTAAACTGACCTTATTAAATGAAATCATTGCTCACATCCTTACATCAGCAACATTCAGTCCTGGTTCGTTCAAGGGGGTAAGAAGTCGGGTTGAACTTCACATCCTGAATCACTGTCTGGTTTAAAACAGCAGCAGCATTTCACAGAGTGTGTTTTGAATGGCAAGTACTGCTGCTGAAACGAAATAGGCTTAACTACAGCTCAGGTTTACAGGCATCTCAAGAGGAGCGCTGATATCAATACATCCTACAACCTACCTGGGATGCTGAAGATCTGTACCCAGGAGTAAGCAGAGCCCTATGCAACGTAGCCACAACTCCCCTTGCCTCCTCTTAACCCTTTGAACATGTTACTGCTGATGCTGACCACTTCTACTGCCACCACAGATGGAGCTGGGGATCTGCACAGTCTGCAGGGTTCTAAACGGGGTTTCAGAAGGACTTCATGGCACCAGAAGAAGTGGTGCTTCTAAGAAAACTACTTCTTACTGCCCCAACCTGCCTCAACTCTTCCCTAGAGGAATCATCCTCCTCATTCCACCAAACCTGATCCCCAAACAGCATCAAAACCCACAAGTTTCCCAGGAACCCAAATCCAATTGCTCTGTTGAACAACAGAATTAGCCACAAATGTGTTTTTCCAGAGACAAGACTCTTACTACCATCTGCAGCACAATCACCATGAGATACTGGTTCTCTCCCTCATCCCACTGAGCTCAATTAAAGAGTTAACTACAGAATCTCTCTGGTTGCTCAACCAAACTTTGCTTCCAGTATAAATTCCCACAGAATTCCAATGCCTACCATTACCGAACCAGCAGCCTGTCTCCAAAGGAAACCCCCTTTAGTCGCTAGTAAATTGGCCCTGGTGAATATAATACCAACCATTTGGAAACAGGCATTTTGAGATTCAAAGTACACAGAGTAACACACGTAACACTGTGTGTTTGTTGTTACTCCACAGGCTATGCTCCAAAAGGGAGAAGTAAATATCTTCCACATTACTGTTCACAGCAAAGCTAACTCAATGTAATGATGGGTTGCAATAGCCACGTTGGGTGTTTCTGAGATGCTGTAACTGCAGGGGGGGGGGGTTGGATCGGATGCTGGCATGTTGGCTGCATGCTCCTCACCTTCCATCTCTCTCCCAAGTCATACGTTTTACAACGTGGAGCATTTCAAACTGTATGAATGGCTCCAGTTGAATCGGTTGTTGTTGTTGTTTGGGTCTGTGTTGATTAACACATGTAAATCAAAGCATCTGGTGTTACCTCTCTCTCGTTCCATTTCACACCCCGTTACAGTCTGATTGCACAATTAACTGAAACCCTAATGAGAATACTCAGAAAGGAATCCTCCCTGGCAGCCTTTGCCAGGCTGGGGTCTGGGCACCAGCTGCAGAGACACAGCCCTGCTCCTGCCAGCAGCGAGACACTGGGTACCACACAGCGATACCAACCATCACTTTTCAGAACTAGAGAGGGAAGGATGGTTCTGTCCTACTGGCAGGGAAAACTATATCCTTCCATGTGCGGAACTGAGAGCAAAGCGCACACAGTGTGAGTGATGAAGTACTGCTGCTCCTGCCCAAATTCTATTAGACAACAGGTCTGAAGAACAGCAAAATCAAATCAAATGGCCTCTGACTTGGTAAGGTGATTCCTAGCTGTGTTTCATACATTAGCACAACAGTAACAACAGACCAGATGTAAACATCTACCAACCACTGGAAATGATACAAATCCCAGAAAAGCTGGAAGTTCACAAAATCCTAGACTGGTTTGGGATGGAAGGGACCTTAAAGCTCATCCAGCTCCAACCCCTGCTATTGGCAGGGACACCTTCAACTGGAGCAGCTCGCTCCAAGCCCCGGGTCCAACCTGGCCTTGAACACTTAAAATGTTATTATAACCATCTCCACTGAAAGATGCGGCTCTTTGATGCACAGGGAGTTAGATGCACAAGGAAGATCCCTGCCGGATGTATTTCCAGAGGTCTGGAAGCCCTGTGCACACTAGATGGCATTGCACTACAAATTATCGCAGGGATTACGCACCGATTTGGGTTCCTGCAGAAACCACCACCAGAGATCCCTTGCTGGCCTTCCTGAAAGGCCAGGTGCTCAGCACTGAATACTTACAGTGCCAACACAATGGAGATGGCTCTCTAAGAGGAACCAGCCCCTCGGTGGCTTCAGGCACAAACAAAGAGGCAGTTCAATTAAATTGTTGTTTATTTATCTATGTGCTTATTTAAAAGGGAAGCGGCTTTGCCAGCAAACAAAGTGTCCTTTCTTCCACTGGACAGAGCAGGATTCTTACTCGGACTGTTGCCAATAACTACACACAAGTGCAACGTCCCTCCACAGCCTGCAAAAGGGACCTTTTCAGAGCTGCTCACACAGAAAAGCCACTCGAAAGAGATTGCTTCAAGTTTTCAGCCATCATTTTTAAACAGGTTTGTTCTACAGGCTGAACCTATCATATATTTATAATTCCATCATGTAGGATATTAAGCTTATTGAAAAATGCATTCAACCATACCAAAAAAAAGGATCAAGCCAGTGAATATAAAGTATTTTATAGCTTGGTAAGATAAGAGGGATGTGGAGCTGGTGGAGCAAGGTCAGAGGAAGCCACGGAGATGGATGGATAGAAATGGATGGAGCCAGGCTGAGAGACCTGGGCTGGGGCAGCCTGGGCAGGAGAAGGCTCCTGAAGGGGAGACCTGAGAGCAGCTCCAGTGCCTAAAGGGGAAACCTGGATTGGGGCTTTGGACAAGGGCCTGTAGGGACAGGCCAAGGGGAATGGCTTGAACCTGCCCGAGGGGAGACTGAGCTGAGCTCTTAGGCACAAGCTGTTCCTTGTGAGGGTGCTGAGGCGCTGGCCCAGGGTGCCCAGAGAAGCTGTGGCTGCCCCATCCCTGGCAGNCTGAGCTGAGAGGCACAAGCTGTTCCTTGTGAGGGTGCTGAGGCGCTGGCCCAGGGTGCCCAGAGAAGCTGTGGCTGCCCCATCCCTGGCAGTGCTCAAGGCCTGCCTGGACACAAGGGCTTGGAGCAAACTGCTCCAATGGAAGGGGTCCCTGCCTGTGACAGGGAGTTGGAAATGGATGAACTTTAAGGTCTCTTCCAGTCCAAACCAGGCTGGGATTCCATGATCCTCTATAGAATACTTTTAACCTTCCTGCAAACAGCATCTCATAAAACTGCTGACTTTCAAGGAAAGCACATTAAAATCACCACGTTAGTTACAACTGCCTTTTCTTCTCTGAGCTCCAAAATCCATTCAGTTCTGTGGGAGGTCAGTGACAGTTTTAGTCACAGTCTACTTTGCCATTTGCTTGAAACAAGCATATTATTCCTGTGAGAGAACTGAAAATTGACAGTCCTGTTATTCCAAGCTATTATTCTCTTACTCACTCACTGTTTCTTTCTTCTCCCCCACTAAATCAATATTACCCTTTTTGTCCACACTGAGAAGAATCAAAATCACTGGCAAAAAATGCCTTATATCTATCTGAAATACCAGCAGGAGCTGCAAGAGGGGACAAAGAACACCAAAACCCTCCCAGAAACCATACTTTTGATGGGGGGGGGGGGGGGGGGGGGGGGGGGGGGGGGGGGGGGGGGGGGGGGGGGGGGGGGGGGGGGGGGAAGAGTACTGTGGTGATGAGAAGCTTAATGTGCTTAAGGTAGTCATTGATCCTGCCTCACTGCCATGTTTTCAAAGCATCTTTTGTTACTCAACAGTGCAGGTAGGTTTTTGCTATGACTTCTCACCTTCATCTCCTCTGAAGAGAGGTGTTCGTGTCACTTTGAATGCACAGGCCAAAGCAAGAACTGGGCTCAGTAACATTTCGTAGCCTGCACTTACAGAGAACCAGTAACAAGGAACCAACATCCCCAGGGCAAAAAAGAAGCAAACAAACCTTACCAATGCCCACAAGGGAAAAGCAAATGTACCCTGAAGAACCCTGAAGTCAGTAGCTTGGTTGTGCTATAGGTGGAGGTGCAGGACATGAATAACTCTGGAATCTCAGTAGGAAGTGCTGGCTTCTTCATCTTACCCATGGGTGATGCACAACATCCTGCCCACAGACCCATCTGCCCAGTAATTCCATAGGCTCTGGAGAGTATTCCAGTGGATCCTGATGTGCTGATTTCGGATTGGTCATTGTTACCTTCCCGGAGCACTGCAAACCCCAGCCTTCACCCCACACTCCACGTTTTACCCATCACCAAGTACAGAGGGATCCATATTCTTCAGCCTACTGCAGGCGTGCAGCACCCTTGCAGGCTCAGGTGAAGAGAATCAGCTCAACAAGATGGCAAGTCTCCCTTTGCGAAGGATAAAGTAGACTCCCTAAATAAGGATACCTAATACTAACCCAATGTGCACAAGTATATACTTGCACTGCAAGGCTGGTCTGCAGTGTCTTCAGAAGCCTTGCACAACAGCAGATAAGGAGCCACCATCAGAACTGCTGAAAAGGCTTCAGAAAGGGACTGTAAGCAAAAGCCAACAAGCTTTGCACATCGCACATATGCAAAGTACATCTTCCCAAGCAAGAACTTGCAGGACTAAGCTCAAGAGGGCAAGAAGGGCCAGGGAAACCAGCATTCCCAAGAGCTCCTTCCCCAGGAAAAGCATGATTTGTTATCTGGCTAAACACCAACTCCTCTTGCTGACAAGAGGAGCAGCGAGTGAAGGAAAATAATCTCCCCTTAGCTGGCAGGAGGAAGTGATAAAAGCCAAGGGGAAGCGCAGCCCATTTCCTGCCATGACCCCAGAAGTGGGAAAGATCAACAACCACTCATCTTCCCAAATCAAGCTGTGGGGAAGCCTAAGCGCTGCATTCCACTTTGACAACCCTTACCTTTCCATTAGGGTTAGGCTAGGAGTAAACTGACAGCTGCAAGCATCCGAATATCACATAGGCACACACAGAGCTACAGGACTCCCAGTGCTCTCTAAAGCCTATGGCCTTTAGGTACTTGCTCATCACCTTGCCCTGGGGGAAGGCAGAAGCATCACTTTGTGCATGCAAAAGTACATTTGTTTTGAAGCTTTCTTGTAGCCCCTTTAGGCACTGAAGCTGCTCTAAGGTCTTCCCTTAAGGAGCCTTCTCCAGGCTGATTCTCCAGGCTGACGCAGCCCAGCTCTCTCAGCATCACCATGGCCTCGCTCCAAAGCTAAGCCAGTCAGGAACCCACATTTTGCAAGATCCCATCTATAGGTTCTATCCTATCCATGCTTCCTCACCAGGAAACAAATGAAGATGCTTGTAACTGCAGGCCAAAGGTACACACACACACACCCCATGGGAAAGCCAAGGCCATGAATGAACACCTTAAAACCCTGCAGCCTACCCTGCTCCCCCTGAGGTGCCAGCTCTGCCATCGAGCCTCACGTGTCTGGCACAGCAGCCCAAAGTAAATAAACTGCCCTATTTGCAAGCAGGTATGGTATATCCAGAATGGGAATGCTGCCCGTGCTGTTTGCTTTAACAGCTAATACAGCCACTGGCACGACAAACCTTCCCTGCAGACTGAAAACACAGCCCTGCCTCGGGAAATCTCAGGATCACAGCACCATGAAGCTTGCTGGGCATTAAAATCCCACCAGCCTGGCATGCTGGCAGCTCTCTGAGCACAGTATTATGCTGCATTTTAACACCATTCGTGTTAACAACGTGGTTTACTAGACACAGAAAAACATAGGGGTTTTCATCCCTTTTCAAACTACGAAACACCAGTGAGGTAAGGGATTATTTTCCTGGAGCTTATGGATTCTTTTTAATACGTTTTAATTACACATATAATACCTCTCCCTGCTTTTTCCAGGCCATTAATCCTCAGGGAAGGAACATTTCCCAACACAAGTCACTAATTAAAACAACTTCAGTGCATTTCTGTCTGTCACACGTTGCTAGAGATGATGGATGATGGTGGCAAACGGCAGGTCAATGGCAAAGTTAAAGCTGGGTTTACTGCACTCACTTTTATTCATGCCATCAAATAGCCACTATGCGTTCAAGATCCACAGGCAAGTTTTGCTGTGTGTTGAGGAGAAGACAGAAAGCAGAAATAGCTGTTCAACAGAGTAACAAGGAGAATCTCATTTGATTTAACGATGATTTGGGGGTTGTAGCCTGCCCTTCCATTTATACGCCTAGATGATGAACATACCTGGAATCACAGAGCTAGCCTAGAGCCTTCCCTTCCTGTGACAGGCAAGTCAATAACCCTCCAGCTGAGTAACATCAGCAAATTCCCTTTTACTTTCTAAGATAAACATGGAGCAGTTATTGATTTCAGTAACAGTCAGTCATAGAATCCCAGCCTGGTTTGGGTTGGAAGGAACCTTAAAGCTCATCCAGCTCCAACCCCTTGCCATGGACAGGGACACCTTCCACTAGAGCAGCTTGCTCCAAGCCCCTATGTCCAACCTGGCCTTCAACACAGCCCCGTTAAAGCTGAACCACTTGAAGGCTGCCGCTGTTCTGTACAGCAAGCAACAAGTGCAAGCAAGCAGTAAATGTGTGAGAGGCAACCGTAAAGCTCCATGAGAGATCCTCCATCCACTTGAAGTTACCCTTCCACTGCAACAGCCATGCTGGATTTCTCTCCCACTTCCCAAGCAGAAACCCAAGCAAGCTGGAATGTCACAGGTCTGGTCTTGGTCCAGGGAGGAATTTTTCTGAGGAGCTCGTGGCAAAGCTGGATGCAAGAGCAGGAAACAGAAGAATCCACAAACTGAGGTGAACTCACTCAAATATTTTCCTCTCTTTTTTGGCATCAGGAAGCTTGGCCTAGAGACTCTTAATCTTGGCAGGAGGCTGCGCCGGTTCTCAAGGAGTTGTGGCTGGAATTATTGATTTAGTAGAAGCGGTTTCCACCTACACTATGGACATAGTTGGGTTTCTATACCCATGTCCTTAAAGCAGCCCTTGCAACATCTCCCCCTGCCACTGCAGAAGGCAACAGTAAAGAAACCGTATAGAAAAGACAGGGAACAGGGGGGAGGTATCCATCTAAAGAAGGGGAACACAACGTAGCAGAACACATCAAAGCTTGGTCTAGTGGAAGGTGGAACTGGATGAGCTTTAAGGTCCCTTCCAACCAAAACCACTCAGTGATTCTATGATGTTTTCCTCTTAGAACACTTTGCAAAGGACTTTATTGAAGGTATTACAGCCTGGAGCTGCTCATGACTGCTGAGACACACAGAAGAGCTGTGGAATGAAGAAACCCTCCTACCCTGAAGGTAGTGAGCAGCCTTGCTTTGAAACGACTGCTGGAAGGGGTTTGCGCTAAGCTGCCCGACTTCACGCACAGAGCAGCAGCATCCCTCTGTTCCTGCTCTTTCTGGTTGATCTGTGAAGAGAGCTGCTTTTAGCTGTGGCAGAAACATCTTAACCTACCCCAGCTCACTCCAGAGGAGGGCATCTGGTCAGGGTTTACCACCTGTGCTTCCTTTGCAATCCACCTCAGGAAAATGGCTGTACAACTAACAGAGACACCTTCCCAAGCACACGCCTCCCCTCTGCACCCCCTTCCCTAGAATGGTATTCCATAAAAAGGCAAACCAAAAGAAGATGACCCTGAAAAATCCCTTCTCAACAGGCTTTGCTGGCAGAAGGCATGAGAAGAATTGAGCTGCTCTTCACTCTGAAGATGCAACAGGAAAACGTGGTGACAGGCAGGAACCACAGCCCCTGTTGCAAGGCAGAGCATCATCTTGGCTGGAAAGCTGCAGCTTGCCAAAGGCATTCCGCAGCAAACAATACTGCTGAGCTGGGAACAGGAATTCCTGGCAGCATTCCTGGCAGCTGATGCCTTCACAGGCGGAAGTGATTCTGGATCAAATACTTCCTTTACGGCTGATAACAGGCTCTTACCACTTGCAATGTCAGAGTTTAACAGATAAGGAAAGGGAAAGGATCTTCCATGCCCCGTAATCCAATCCTGTTCCAATGGAGTTATTTTTAGAAGGCAGCTACACAGGGAGACAAGAGACCTGCTGTCTGAAGGGGTTGAATCCATGACCGATGGAACAGTGCTGGAATGCCTGACAGCACTTTGCCTTTAGCAGCATGCTTTTCAGGCAGCAAGGAATATTACCTGGGAAGCAGGGAGCTGATCAGCTCTCCATATTCTATTACTAAAACCTACTCAACTGAAGTCCATTCCTACATATTAACAAGGCCTAAAGCTCGCTGATGAAAGGCAGTGAAACTACATGACACAAATGCTGCACTGAGATACCCAAATCCCATGTGAATGAGTTCACCTCAACAGCTCTACAGCTCCAGCACAAAACCTGGAACAGGCCATCAGGTTGGCTGAGGGTTCAATTCCAACCCAAATCCTGCCAGGAAGATGCTATGCTGTACCTCAGCTTCATACTGGAACAACTGAAGCCCCTAAGAAGGCAATTCTGAGACCCAAAAATCGTGCTTAATTTAATAAGCTGCCTTAGAAGCTGATTATGAACTTATTTTATATTAGGATGACTTAGGCACTCATGAAGCTAAACACATCGTGAGCCTTTCTGCCTTAATGTAAGAGCTGATAGAGATGTTGAGGGCTTCCAGCCTCAGTGCTTTGTGTATTAACGAATTGACTTTTAATGTTCCAGAGAGGGAAAGGCATCACTGGGAGGTTCTACCTAAGCCCTGTGTGAAGGCAGCAGAGCTTAGAGGGAAGGAAAGCTACAGAACTGACCTAACCAATGCCGAGTGATCCCAATCCAGCCATGGCCTCACACAGGATCAACCAGGTTGGAAAAGACCTTTAAGATCATCAAGGCATGATGTTTGGGAGACTCAGATCACAGTGAAGCTCAGACACAGTTCTGCTCCGGCTAATGGGATTCTTACACATTAATGCAACGTTAGATATGTTAAGAGATTGTCAAGATGAAATCAATGTTAAGAGGAATCTATTATGCAGACAGTGGCTTTCCATTGTAAGATTAAAAATCAATGATGGAGCCTTAAAAACTCACTGCAGTAAGAAACTGAAGGTATTGCAGCAAAACAGCAGTGAATTTCAGGCACTGATGCAATCTGTAAAGCCTCTCCTATAACAACAGCTTGGACATCAACTACCTGTGCATGGCAAGCCAGCAATTTCCTGCCTATGCAACATGTGTCTCACTGGCCAGAAGCAAACAAGGTTGAAGCACATGGAAAGCAGGAGAGCAGCACATTTCTGCCAAGAAAAAGCATCCCCCAAAGCACCCAGTTCTGTTAGCACGGTGCTAGGGTAAGAAGCGAACAAATCCTGTTTCACACATCTCAGAGAGTTAATTTAGAATGAGCTCATGAGGTGAGGAGCCAGGATATTAATACCGATTGCGCCATGAGCCCAGCTTCGAAGTGACATCAACAGTTACAAAACAAGCTGAAATCCAGCCAGGCTCTTAAGAGGCAGCATTACACAATACCTACTAATGCTGCACTGCAACTCTGCCCATCTTGAACACTGAAGAGAGTTTGAAAGGAGTTGCCACCCACTACCCTGCAGATGCAACTTGGCAGCTCACTATTAGGTGCCAAGCTGTCACTTACAAGTCACTTCAGCCTACTGCTATTCTCTGGTTCCCTTCTTAGCACCAAGGAGCCACCAATGAATGCCTTCTGATTCACATACACGAGCCCTAGATGAACCTGTTTTGAAACCTGTAGACTAATACTGCTGTTGTATTAATAGCTTGCGTTTATTTGACCCTTAACACTGCTCTGCTACTAAGGAAATACTGCAGTGTCCTACACCTCTTGTATTCCTCTGTTCTTAGGATATTTTTATATATCAAATGGTCATTACAGAAATCTTGTTTAGAGAAAGGAAGGAGCAAGAGGCACAGAGCCAGTACTCAGAGCCTCATTCACCTTATCTAAGCACGTGCTTTGCCTTAGGTACTCACATAGTGAAGTGTGTATGATTTTTCAGAGGTAGGAGTGGTGGAAACAGAGCATGGATACCCCCCCCCAGCACACACAACCACACTTTCCCTTTAAAAAGCTTCAAATCCTGGTGCCATGCAAGGGTCTTGATCTCTCTGTAGCTTGCCTGTATCTCTGAATGATGGGAAGGAAAACTCGTGATGCAAGAGAGATCTGTATGGATGCAGATACCTGCTTGACACCTACTCCGACAGCAAACTTCTTTCCAAGATGAGTGAAAAAGTAATGGTGCCAAATCAGAAAGCTACCAGGAGAGCAAAAGCAGGCACATAGAGTAGCCAACCTATTCCTATACACTGCAAATAAAGAAACACAGGTTTGCTCCAGAAAACTGAGGACTGCTCCTGTTTGTGTCAGCATCTTCCAGGGACCTCCTGAGAACTGAGCTCTTATGCTGGTGACATCTTCATTCAGCCACAGTTGCTTTGCCTTTGTGTGCACATGTGTCTGCCAACCTGTGCTCAATAGAATGGACCTACTTAGAGCCACTCAATGTGAACAACAGCAGATACAACCCCTGACTAAGATCCAAACGCCTTCTCAGTTGGAATTTCATAGACAGAAAGATCAGATGCGTAACTCTGCTTGCAGAACTGTTGAGTAAAGAAACATGAAAGGCTGTAAATAATTCACTCTCTAGTCCAGGAAATGTTTTACAAATGAAAAGGTTGCAAGCGCTTTTTGGCTCCAAAGCTGGCAGATGCTGGAGGCATCCCTGCTTCTCTAAGTGCAGAGCAAGATGTGCCCTGTTCAGGAGGAGCCTTGGTACTCAGACTTCCCCATTACTGCCCAGCAAAAAATTGCTTCTGATGGATGGATCCCACTTCCAAAAGTGCAACTCAGGCTGACTAACAATTGCTTGGATTCTGCTGCACAGTGCAGAGCCAAGACAACACAAAGAGAAGGGATAAAATGGGATGGTTTCTATTCACACAAATACATCAACTGGTTAAAGACACACATAAAATCATGCATGCAGTTATTGAGATGACTCCATCATGAGTGTTTGATGCAGGCTTCAGTGACCTCACTCAAATCCAGTGGAAATAACACCACTCCAGCCTCAAAGGGGTGGCAACACGTGCACATGTGTTGCATGTGTACATGGAATCAAGCCCACAGCAAGAGTCCCTATTGCTTTAACTTCTCATCACTAAATAACAAGCTAAACCAACCTTAGTGGAGGTCCTTCCTCTGCCTTTCCCAGCAGGTTAGTTGGCAGCCAAACCCAGGGATGTTTTGTATATAAAAGAAGCCAGAAACTCACCTGGATGTTGCCGAAATCCACGTTTTCATAATGGAAATGTGCACATTCAGCCATCTTCGGGAAGTGACCCTTTGTAAAGGATAACCTGAAGCACATCAAAAGCACCCCATCAGATAGATGCAAATCAGCGAACCAAGCATCAAGTACCATTCCAAAGTGCAGTTACTAATAGAAAATAACACTTCCCACTTTCTCATCCAAAAGCCAAGGGAGCAGAGGGATTGGTTGATGTGATGCCCCAAAGGAGTGGAGAAAGGAATCGAGTGAGAAAGGAAAACTAAAGTGCAAAGTGGCTTCTGCCACGGCATCCTTCAAGCACTGTGTGGCAGCTCATCTACACCAAAGCCCACATCTCGCAGGACAGGCACAGGGACAAGCTGCTCTATCTTTACAAAAGCTTTTGTGCGGTGCAAATACACAGCCTTACACGAGACACATAGGAAAGTAGAGCTTTACCTGTGAAAGGCATCACAGCCCATCAGTCCCGGGTTGATGTATCTGAGGGTGCAGAACAAACGCTATTTATCCTCTGCCTTTTTCAAATTCCAAAGTGAGCCATGATTATTTCCAAGTGTCTCCATTTACAATGAGGGCTGACGGGGAGATCCTCTGGCTCTGCAACATGCTCTCGCTTCTGCTGAAGCTATTATAGACTCCTATAGATATTGCTGGTGGTGAGCCAATGAGATTGTCATTATCTAGCTCTCTCTTCCCACGGGAATATAAGTGGGAAGTGAGATGCAGCAGCTGGCTGCTCAGCACTAGAACAAAGAGCCATTTCCCTTACAGCATCAGAGAGGTGAGCTGAAGGCACAGAGCAATCGATGCTGGGGAGTTGTGGTCCTCCAGTCAGCATTCATAGCAAAGACATATTGATTGCTGCTGATCCCCTTTGCAGCTTAGAGGTTTGAAACCTTAGCTGCAAGCAGGATCAATTGCTTTATATTCTCTGGGGGAGAATGAGACAGAAGGACAGGGCAAGACCATATTAAAATAAATCTGGGAGATCAGAGAAGAAAAAATACCCCTAAAACTGTGCAAACCCCGTTCAGATGAAGATGTACAGGGCAGAACGCAAAGAAAAGAGAAAAAACATATCTAGGCCACCCATTTGTCCTGGTTTAGCTTTCCAGAGCATGGGAAGAGAGGGAAGATTCTCTCATTGACACACTGCCTGGGGCCCTCTTTAGGGTCTTTTAATGTGTATTTTTAAGCCGTTATTACTAACTAGTTCTAGGAAGAAAATGTGTAAGTTCAAAACTCTCAGAAGCTTTGCTTCTATGGCCACAAACAGGGGAGAGAGCCACCAAAGCCTCTCGCATCCCCACTTTTAGGCTCCACCCGCTCTAATTTACTTGGTTTCACAGGGATCTTGGTGGCTCTGAGGATGACACTACCCCAAATCGTTCCCGAATGCCCTCGCTGGGATATCATAAAGAGAAGCCAAGCAAGGACAGGAAAAATCAAAGGACACTGCTCTTACTTTTTCACATTCTTCACTTTCATACTGGCTGTGCTGCCGCAGGTCCGGAGCGCCAGCTCCCCTGGAATGTCGGGAATATCCGCGCCTCTTGCCTGCAAAACAGGAGGAAGAAACAAGGAACTTCAAATCTGATTGCATGCTATGGCTCGCTGCCTGCTAAGCCCATGTTTTTACATCTATCTCCCAACACAGCCAAAATGTATCTGCTACAAGTTATACTTCTGCCCTTTGAATGAGGAAAAGGGAACCTCAGGATTAGGATCGAGGAGGGGATCATCTCTTCCTGCACCCTCCTGCAGAACCTTCCCTATTCTTTGTAATAACTGCAAGTGCCAGGACTTCATTCCTTGCTGCTGCTGGTGTCCAAAGAGGTTTTCAGAGGAAGGAGTCAGACATCCATCCCTAAACTCCATCCTCAGACTCCTCACGAAGTACCTGCTTTTCCAAACACTTGGACTCAGGCAGAGGCACTGGAAGAAGCTGGAGTGCTCACACACTGGGAAATCAAGTTAACGACAGAGCTGCTTAGATGTGGGAGGTGAACATTTAAAGGAGGTGTTTGAAGCTATTGGGGTAAGTGCATATTAAAGTTCCTTAATCACTGAACATGGGCTGACTTTCAGGAGGACAGAACTGAAAACTCCCTCTTCCCAATTGTTCTGCCATGCTTCCCCATCCTCTCCCTCCTCCAGCTGCATTCACCATCCCAAGGGCTCTGAAACACTCGTGTTCCTGCTGTGCTGTACACCAGGCCCTGAGCTCTAGAGGAACCAAGGGGTTTAGGTGAGGCTTTTATGAAGAGAGCAGCGATCAAACGGGAGAAGGAAAACACATTCCCTGATGCTGGCCAGAGGCAGCTTTTCTCTGCTTTACACAATCAATTATGGAAGAAAGGCACCTCTGTATTTCCTCTCCTACAGGCCTGCAATGAAAAAGTATTACATCAGATCCCTTAGGAGCAGAGATGACCTCCCTGATCCACATCAGTACTGATGCTTCTAACCTGGCCCACTAAAGATCTCTGAACAGAGATGCTCAGCCCAAAAGCTGCTGCATGCAACAGAATACACATAAAATATGGAAACGACTTGGTCCTCACCTCAAAACTTCAGAATTAGACAACTACAGCTCCAGCCAGCAGCCCACACATGGGATGAACAACGGGGGAATCGTTCTTATCCCCACCCCTGAAGCTTTCCTCTTAGCTTGACACAGGTCCCATTTCCACATACTTCATCACACCAGAACAAGCTGCAGCAAATGACTCAAAATCATTCCCTGTGTCTATATTCATTAATTGAATACAGTCTAGATTCATTAATTGAATATTGTCTAGATTCATTAATTCATTAACAGCAAGAAGGGATTCATGTCTCTCAGCTCCTGGTGTGCACAGCTCCAACCGTGCTCTCTACCTGAGGATGCTTTTACAGTCATCAGACATAAACCTTGGGTCCAGTTCTTCAGGCAACAGATGAGGACAGAAGAAACCATGTTGTGGCAGGATCTATTCCTCCCTTGACACAAGGAATGTGAGATGATCCTGGCTGCATTCATTCAACCATCACTGCGGCTTACACAGGCCACGAGAAGAGCATCTTCTCTGCACCCAGACAAATTCCTGTTCTCTCCAGCACTACAGCTCCCCCTTTTCAACATTCCTAAACAAATCTGAAGCCAGAACACTCACTCTCCCAGTTGTGCCATTCACAGCTCCACTGTCCCACCACTGTACAGACCATGCACTGCAGGAAATATACCCTTAAAGAAGTATTTATACCTCTAAAGAAACCTCACTGGGCTGACTGACTAAGCACACGATTACTCCAGAATGGAAAAGGACACTTAAGAGTCTCCTTGTGAATTGCAATGTTAAGGGGATCACCAATGTAATAAACCTGACAGGTCTTTTTAGCTAAGCAGATAACTAACGACAGTAACAAACATGCTATCCCTGCAAGCTGCTTGCAGGCAAAGCTGGATGTGCTTGCCTTAGTTTTCTAAGGAACAGAATTTCTGTAGGAAGAAGAAGAGTTTTTCTCCTCCCTCAGCAGTTGAAGCTGGTGGGGTATAAAAATGGATAAACAACTCTGACAGAAAAATGTGGGCTTCAAGCCAGTTTGCAGCAGTGGGTAGAGACTCTCCTGGATCTGACTCAAAGCAGCGTAGGCAAAACTCACACCTCCAGCAGAGCGAAATGCCAGCATCTCTCTTTGAAGAAGTTGTATTATCCTCTTCTTCCCAGCTCAGTTACGTCCAAACCCTGCTGGAAGGGGCGATCTGTCTCCTGTTACCCCCAGGTATCCATCTCAATGGACTACAATGAGATGCAGCACAGTAATTCACTTGGGTTGCTTTTCCAAGTGGGTCAGAGCTCTCTGACTCTGCTGCAGCAGGACAATCTCTCCCAAGTCTCACAGCTGAGGGAAACAGGGCACAATGGTGATCTTGTGCAAGTTAACTCATTAGTAGGAGGCATCAACCCCAGAAAAAACAGGGTGGATAGACAGGTAAGCAAAAAAGCAGCTCATTGTCATTTAGAAACCATGTTACTCCAAAGGAAACTGCAACTACTTTCTATTTAAGCCAAAGATATGAAGCTAGATATAAGCACTTTATTCCCTACTAGTCCGTACCTGTTCTGATCCAAAACCTGGCATGTAAACTATCCCCTCCTCTCAAAATACAAACCTCTCCAAATGAGATTTGTCATCTTTTGTGCTCTGTGTCACAGTGGTTTCATGTTTTAAATCACTTGGAAAGAGCTGGCTTATTCGCATCTGAAAATCAGCTCGCCAGCCTCAGCAATTGCTCCTCACTTCCCTGCTTTCCATGTAGCGGTGGTCTGTGGAAAGCCAGGAACTGCAGAGCAAATCTGTTTAGGCAAACGAGTTAGCCCGGATTTCACAGCTTAACGTCACTGCTGAGCCAAGCCGCTCTGTTCTGAGACTTGGTCAACACATTAGGACTTGATCCAGAACTCAGCTGACTTTCATAGTATCCCAGATTGGTTTGGGTTGGAAGAGACCTGAAAGCTCATCCAGTTCCAACCCCCTGCCATGGTCAAGGACATCTTCCACTAGAGCAAGTTGCTCCAAGCCCCATCTAACCTGGCCTTGGCCTTTATACACCTTCCTACCACCAATCGCTCACTGAAACCAGTCTGGAGGGACCAGATTGCTCTGGATGCTTTCAGCAGATGGCCTTGTTTCTAGAAGCAGCAGAGCTGGTTGGTTTCCATGACAGTCTTTCCTTTACATCATCTCCATTTCCCCTCCATTTTCCTGGAGGAGATATAGAACACAAAAAAAGAGGAGAAAAAAGCCCACCATCAGAAACCCCAAAGCTCTGTTAGAGCTTTACTTCTTCACTGGAGAAACGCTGGTTCAATAAGACATGACTTTGTGGCAATAGTCTACTTAACCTGAGCAAGAGGGTGGACTGAACTACCCAGTTGCCTGTCTGAAGTGGGTGCTTATGCAGAACGACACCGACAGCTACTCCAGACCTTGGGTACCAACCAGCTTCACAAAGCTGGCTCAGCATCAACCTCTCTGCAGAGCTTGGGACTGTCCCCTCATCACGGGTCAGAGATGATGGCTTCATCAGCACTGTCCTGCTTTGACCCTCACTGCTCAAGCGTTAGCCTGAAGCGCAGTGAAAGATGGTTCAGCTCAGCTTCATCCTCCACAGCCACTCACATACAATGGAACAGGCTGCCCAGGGCAGCGCTGGAGTCACTGTCCCTGCAAGTGTTCACACGCCATGGAGATGAGCCCCTCGGTGCCATGGGTTGGTGGTGGCCTTGGCAGTGATAGGGAACAGTTGGACTGGATGAGCTTAAAGGGTTTTTCCACCCTGGTTGGCTCCCTGATTCTATGAAAAGGATGAGAACGTATCAGCCACACGAGGCTGCAACTGGGTCACTTTAGTGAACAGCAGAAAAGTTTGGCCATTGAAGAAGATGCAACTGTCACCCAAAACCATCTGAGCTACAGAGACAAGATGACAGAACTGCAAATGCTTGCCAAGTTCTCCATATCAGCACTTCCCATTGATTCATTTAGTGGTGCAAGTGAATCTTCCTAAGCATTTTCATCCAGGCTGTTTGTGGCACTTTAACACATTCCAGCTCCATTTTTCAGACTCCTTAAGATATTTGGACACATTTAAGATGAAGAAGAAACTGCATCTGGTTTATGGAATCATTGAATGGCTTGGGTTGGGAGGGACCTTCAAAGCTCATCTGGTGCAACCTCCCTGCAATGAGCAGGGACATCTCCAACTACATCAGGTTGCTCAGACCCACATCCAGCCTGGCCTTGAATGTCTCCATGTCCATCAGTCTCAGCAGAAACAGAGCTATCTGCTCATGGTGCTACAGAACTTTACTGAAGAAGTCAAAAAGAAGAACAGCCACCCCCCTTCCAAGGGCATTTCCTAATGGAGCATCTTAGGAATGAAGATCTGTGCTGTTCACGGCGTGGTCAGCAGAGTGCAGCACTGGCACGTTGAATAACCGCTCAGAGCAGTACCAAAGCTGCACACCAAGGACAAGCTCCACTTCTCATGCCCAAGGGGCCTGGTACCCACCTATGTGTGCAAGAGCTGCAGCAAGGCATCACTTCGAGGGTCTGATTACAGCAAGTAAACAGCTTCGAGATCCACCAGAAGGCACAATGAGAAATAGTGGGACCTTTTACATTTTATAAAGGTATTCTTCAGTCAGTTGGAAGCCACCACCTAGCTCCTTATGAGTGCCAATGTCTTGATCCTTGTTGCAAAGTTAAGAGATGCATCCTTTCTGATATAAAAGAAGGCAGTAGGCCCATGTGCAGGGATAGCTCCAGGCCACAATGGCTGGACTCATTCATTAGAGGCAGCACTGAGTTCTTCATTTAGCTCTCAGTTCAGGGACTGTGCAATGCAGGGAAGCAGTTCCCTGGCCAGAGATGGCTTTAAAAGCTCACAGTAAATGAGAAATGGGATAGAGGAAAGCCAGTGAAAAACTGGTAAGTGCTTCCAGTAGGGAAACTCTGAATACTGGCAGCGCACATCCTTAATCCTGGGCCTAAGAAATCTGCATTCAATAGAGATGACACTTTCATGTGTATCGTTTTCAGAGCTTAGGACTTTTAATGCCATTTTCCACATTCCCTGTCAATGCTGGGTTGTTGTAGGCAGTACTCACTGCATGGCACGGTTAACAGGGAGTTCTACTCTTTCCAAAGACCACACAGGAGGTACTTTCTCCATTCCCAGCTTTTCCCCTCCAAAAAAAGGGGGGGGGGGGGGGGGGGGGGAAAAAAAACATTTCTCAGCATTGCCATGAGCTGGCAAATGAAGAGAAACCTCTCATTCCCAAGCCTCAGCATTGTAAAGGAGTTAGACCAGGGCACCCGTTTACCATCGCTTAAAGGATCAGACTGGAATGTCCAAAGAACAAATGCTTAACTATTCACCTCCTGGTAAAACCATCTCCAGCTCCCAGGTGAAACAACAGCTTTGGTTAAAGGGAATCGCACAGTGGATAGCACTTGGAGCAACCTGGTCTAGTGGAAGGTGTCCTGCCTATGGCTTCTGTAGAGCCTACAGAATAAACGTGAGGAAAAAGCCCCAGCAAATAGCACATCCAATGAGCACAACACTTGGATTTAAAAGAAATAAACCAGGCTAAAGATTCATCAGTGCTTTCAGGGAGTAGTTCATCACCTTATAATTAAGAAGGCTGAATTAGGGCCAAAACCTTCATGCCTACAACCTTAAGCAAGGCAATATATGACGTCTGGCTTGTCTCTTGCAGTTAACTTGGGGAACAGAAGGGGAAAGATGAGGAAACTACTGACAATCCTTCAAGAACGGTTCCATCCTTTCTTGCATTATGGTAACTAAGAATCAATGGTTTCAAACCAAACCAAACACCACCCTCCCCCCCCTCCAAAAGCAAGCACTTGATTTAGAAGAGATTCCTTTCCTTTCCTGGATGCCCCATCTTATTGTCAAGCAGCTGGGAGTAGGGAAAAGTGATTGATAAATAAATGATGAGTCTTATCTCCCAAAGACGTACACTGCACACAAATGTGGCTTTTCTCCTATGAGTACAACAAAACATTACTAAAGAGAGGCCATCTTTGGAATAAGGTAGGAGGAAAAGAGGTGGAGGGTCATGACAACGTGCTCCTGTCTTCAGAGCTCATTTCATGGTGCCTCTCTGAGCTTCCAGCAGTGCCTCATCACAACAGCATCACCATACTGGCACCAACAGGCAGGTAATGGTAATAGATACTGGGATATGGAACTGACACTGAACCTCAAATTCCACCATCTACACCCCAAGAAATGCAGACTGCTCATTCACAAAAGCTGCTACCTAGAGTATGCAACCACCGAGCCCAGTGGTTTACTCACAGTGTGACAAAGTGAAGCGCTCAGGCTCCCTAATGCCTTAGTAAACCCAGCCCTAAGTGCTTCGCATTCATTAATACATGATGACATGTACCTACACTTATGGAATTTGGCTGGGAGCATTCCTAACACGAGCCATTACACTCCAGTGCCATCTTCATCTTTGTAACTGCCGTTATCCCCTATGACCATAAAAGAATTCCTAGTGGAGGCGTGTAAATCCATGCCCCAAACACTTCACTGAACAAGCCCTGAATTTACTGATCTGCACTGGATTCACTTTGAGATGGATAAATACGAGGAAGGGGGCATAAAGTCATGATCATGGTGAACAACAACGCTATTGATGCAGCCTTCCCAAATTCTAACTCATTCCTTCTTGGCTAAGTGCTGTAACTACACAGATTTAAACCAGAAATAGAGAAAATGTATTCTTTTTCTCCTGGATCAACACTGTACAGTGTAAAGTGAGTAAATGCCACCAGAAACAATCCCTTCGATAGCATCGCCACTGCAAATTAAATGATTGCTATAAATTAATAGTTACTGCCAAAAAGATGGGATCCATTCTGGTTTAATTGAACTCATTTAATTAGAGAGCCCGAATGGAAGCCAGCGTGCTTCCAATTCAGGGATTGTCCCACTTTCCCGGGATTCTCAGGGACAAGCTTCATGCTGGGAGTTAGCCTGGGAAATACAACAAGAGGGAGAGAAAGAACCACGCAGGACAACAGAACACCTTGCCAAAAGCCTAACAAGGGGAAACACCATTTCATTTCTGCAGCAAGAACAAGGAAAACAAGGGATGGGACTTGAAAATGGAATACAGGTTACTGGTGCAAAGGCAGAGCAGAACTGCTCGGAACAGTTTTAAGGGAACGTTTTCCATGGCATTTAGGAAATGCAGAGATTTAGAGCCAGAAGCCGACTGCCGGAGCATCTTGGTGAAGAAAAGATCTAAAATCCATCTCCACTGAATTGTCGGAACTGGATGAGCGCTAAGGCCCCTTGCACTGGGCTAAGTGCCATAGGAAGAACAAGAAACGAACCCTGCACTAAGGAGAGGGAAATCTCTCTTTAAGCCTTTGCAATTCACTCATTTCCACACGCTTTTATAAAGTGCATTTAAAAATAGTTTTCTCCTCACTCATGTCCCAGATTTAACAGTGATGTATTGAGGTCTCATTAAAACACCTTTATTACCTTCCGGAGCCATGGTACCTTCCCTTATCTAGTATCAGTAGCTGATCTCAGAACCCATCTGCCTTGACACAGGAATGAAGGTTACTCCAGGGCCTTCCTAGGATACCATATAACCCCTGTGCCTTTCCAAAACACCAGCAGATTTGTATTTTTCCACAGAAAACTCCACCAGCATAAGCCAAAAAGGATGATGTGCACCAAGTGCCGCCTGCCTGCCTCTTTGTTCGCTTCTGCACTGGCCAGATTCAAGGATTCATCATGGTTTGCTATTGGTAATGTAGAGGTTCCTCATCACACCTCTGCTGGCAGCCTGGCTATAAACCAGTTAACACTTTGAACAGCATGGCTGTCACCTCAATATCCTCAATCCAGACCCCAAAAGCAAGTGTTCAGAAGGGTGGGAAGTTTACTGAGCTCATACAGGTGCTGAGATGGGCAATAACAGAAGGTAAATGTAGTATAAGGTACAAGTATCAATTTAGAGACAATCCATATCCTGCAATATCACTTGCCTCGAATATGGCTTTTCATCCCTAAAACTCACAAGTCTCCTCCAAAGAAAGTCAATACCATCAACTGCATCTTCCAAACTGGAGCAGAGAGAGAAAAAGACCTGTATGAAGGTTACCCTGAGGCACAAAAGGACCAGGAACTTCTAATATCCCCAAACTCCATAAATACAAAACAGGAGTTGGGATAGGAATATAAAACACAGGAGTCCTGGAGGACTACGCAGGCAGCTGGCTTCTTATCCAGCTGCTGGGATGTCTGTCCACATAGGATTGCATCTTATCCAGCTTGATTCCCAAAATCCACTTAACTGCTTGGAGCAAGCTGCTCTAGCGCAAGGTGTCCCTGCCTGTGGCAGGGGGTTGGAACTGGATGAGCATTAAGGTCCCTTCCAACCCAAACTATTCCATGATTCTATGACAAAAGTAGCAGCACACTGCTACTGAAGGACTGAAGCTACTCAGGCATCCAGAACAAACTGGCAAGCACAGAAACATCAGAAATAGAGGTTCTGCCCTCCTTTACTTAACAGTATAGGAGGACATTCAACTTCCATCCATTTCAAAGACCTTTAGTTTATTTCTAGTTAAGAAAAAGCTCTGGAAACAAAGCACTTTTCTACATTAACAATAAGCACTTCAAAATGGATTGTGGATAAAAGGTCCTCTCCTCGGTAGAGTGGGGATGACCAGAGTTCATCTAACTGTGACTGCATAAATGGCCCTTTCCCAAAGTAAAAAACCATAGAATCACAGCATGGTTTGGGCTGGAAAGGACCTTAAAGCTCATCCAGTTCCAACGCCTTGCCACTAGAGCAGGTTGTTCCAAGCCCCATCCAACCCAGCCTTGAACACTGCCAGGGATGGGGCATTTACCACTTCTCTGGGCACCCGGTGCCATGCATGAAGACAAAGTTCAAGGGACAAATGAATAAGCATCACAGGTCTGTTGAGTATCCTGAGCTCTCCCTAGCGTTCCTACTCCCAGTATTTGCTCAGACCATGGAATTCAGCTCAATAAGAAAGCCCTGTCCCTAGCTGCCTCTCCAGCTGCCTGCCACTGGCCTGTAAATACTGACACTTTGTACATCCTGCCTTCTGCCAGGCCATAAGGCAGGGATTGAGAGAGGAAATGTGATTCTCTAGGTTTTTCTACCCATCTACAATGCATTCGGAGGAGCAGGAGGTCAAACCAACGCCGTAAGCGCAAATCCAAGCTATTAGAAACACAGTGTCGGTGCACGGAGCCCTGCGCTTCCATCATTCCAAATCCATGTGCAGCAGACCTGAGATGGGAATTTTCCTGTTTCTTGTCCTCTAAATCTGTTTTTTACGGCCACCTGGACTGTTCAATCTTTATCTTGCTGGCACAGAGCTGTTTAAGAAGTGATGTGATAGTGGAGCGAGAGCAACTTTACACATACATGTAGGAGCTGAACGCTGAACAATGTAAAGCCGACCTGGACTCCCTTTTTAGTTTATAAAAAGAGCTGTTTCCAGTGGCATAAAACACAAACCTGGTGCATGACACACTCGTTTCCCCAACTCTTCTAACAACATAACAATGTGAAGGATGTGTCTACTTGTAACATGCAATTTATACCCCAAACATCTGACCAAGAAGTGAACTGTGCAGGAAGTGCTAGTGGGGATCTTCATCCTCCAAGGATGTTTTCCTGCATCATTAGCTAAACCCAAGGCATCTTTCCTCCCGAAAGATCAACATTTAAGGAAAAAGAACAGCCTGAGCCATGAGCATGACAGCCTGGATGAGAACAGAGGCAGCACCAAGCCAGAAGAGGTGAACCTTTCCTTCCCTGTAAGTCAACAGTGGACCAGAACAGTAACAAATAAGGTATGCCAGCTACCTTGTGTTACAGAGGGAGCACGGAGTGCTGTCACACAGTGACTGACACCAGCCTGGCTCCAGGGGGGTAAGGAACACCATGCGTTGAGGCTGGGGAATGCTGATGAGAACAGACAATGCTCTCAGACACCCAGCACCAATGTGAGCTGCTGGCCAGGGAGAAGGAAGAGAAGATAGCTGCAGATGAGGAAAAACATAGTGCCAGCTACAGAAGGTGAACATTAATGCTGGGTGTTGAGGGGCTGAGTGGAGTGACCAGCACAGAAAACACCCACAGGCAAAACCACTGCCGAACCCTATGTCTTGGGTTGAGTTTTTGCCTTGAACATAAAGTTTGGAACAAAATGTGATCATTGTATTATATGGGGTTTGACTATGCTTTTCGGAGAGTAAAACAGAGTATTTATCTTTGTTCCCCTGTTTAAAATGAACATAAACAGGGAGTTTATTACCTGTGCACTTTCTGAGCACTGTATAGCCAACAGCTAATCCAAAACCAGGTGGCCAAGCTCTGTCATAGAAAGCAATTTCCTCTCCAATTTAGGATGCTACAGAGGTACTTTAAGAACAACTGAAAATACCAGCCAAGTTCCAACCTCCAGACCCTGCTGAACTGCAACCAAGCAGGTCAAGGTTCTGTGAGGTAAGGTAACCCCACAAAACCACCTCATCACGTTGCCCTGCTTGGCTGGTAATACATAACATCTGACCTTCCAATCTCAGCAACTGCTAGAAGGGGCTGGGAAAGGGGAAATGCAGGTACTTTACTCCCTCATTTAGAAAGAAAAGAAAGGCATTCTGTGATTCTATTCTATGATTCTATTCTATGATTCTATATGAAGGTAATAACAGTTGTCTGTGGTCCACTGCCATTTGCAGTGCCTTCTGCCAGCACGAGAACAGCACCTTTGCGGTTCTGTTTCTGCTCCCTCTGATGGTACATTAGCTTTCAGTTCTGTAGACTAAAGCAGCCTTGTGCTAAAACCTAATTCTTCCACAACACTGCATGCTTCAAAGAGCATGTTTGTATATGCTTCGTGCTCATGAGCCTCGCTGGAAAAGAGGTTAGTGCAGACAAAATCCTTGTGACATTATGGACCTTTAATTGGTTACTAGACCTGCTTTGGGGCACATATTAATAGGGCAGAAGCATTATGCACGTTCCTTCTCTCTCCTTGACAAACTGCCAGAGGAAGGGAAGTATTTTGCTCTTGAAAGCAGTGTGTATTTAGAAATCTGAAACTCAGGGCATGTAAATGAGTGTTCAGCACTGAAAATAACACAGACAGAGAACAGCACACAGCGTCTCACCATAGCGCTGAGAGTCTCCTCCCAGTCTGGCCTCTCTCTGGGATGGATGCTCCTCTGAAGCTCTGGCACAAAGTCATCTTCTTCTGCGTGTACAGAGGACTTCATCATTCTGGAAAGGAGAACAGAGAGGTTTGATACAGGTGACAAGGTTTAGGCAATCTTACTAGTGCTAATGCTTGGGTTTGTGGCAATATAAATGCCTCTATAAACCAGGACTCTTACAGATTTCCGAGTTTCTCCTCATTTCCCATTATCCAAGTGTAAATGTGGTGGAGAGGAAGCTGCGCTCCCCAGCCAACCAATGGATCATTCTGTTTCATCACTGCACAGTCTGCAAGTCTTGAAACACAGACAAATGCAGAGCAGTCATTTCCAGCCCATTCAAACCCAGTTGCTTCTGTTGCCCAGGCAAACAACATGAGAAGAAAGACACACTCGAGTCCTTAGCTGTCCATTCATGCTTTGCCTAAATGAACAGAGCAGCTTCCAGAGATTCAAAGAATGCTTTGGGTTGGAAAGGACCTTAAGATCATCCAGTTCCAGCCTCAGAAAAGCCCTGCATAACCACAGCATGATTTAGAAGGTAGAGGTGCGATGCCACATGCCATTGACATGTATGTGGTCAAAACAATGTGATTTCTGTGAACCTGAAAACTTCAGAGCGGTGGCTCTTTCACTCCCCCTTCTTTGTGTACCAAGAGTGAGAGGATGTGGCCTCTTTCTCCACCACATGAGGAGTTTGCCACTTATTTTCACTGATCTTACAAGCGCAAACCAGGGGCTGTGCAACTCCAAAACCAGGGAGAAACTGAAGAAAGAGGAGGGGGAAAAGTCCATAGTTCTTTAAATCAACCTCATGATTTTGAATGAGGCCCAGTGAGGCTTTCCTCAGCATTTCGGAGTGTTGAGGCTTGGTTTGCTGCAGCTGTAGACATAGATTCTGACCAAAGCATCCCTCAGCAGCTTCAGTCTAATGCTGTGCGGCAGGGTTCAGTCTAATTCCAGTGGGTGCTGGAATGAAAGGATGGGTAACATGGGCAAGATCCAGGTTCCAACCCCATGCTTAAAATGAGCAGCTCACCATAATGAACACTTTCTCCTTCTATGAAAGAACATGAGGCTGGATTTACACCTTTATCAGCACTCTGAATTACAAATTCATTTACTACACAACTCCTCCGGCTTAGGGCAATTCCTCCTGGATTCCTCAGCAGAGATGCAGCTTCCTTTCCAGAAGTAAGCCTTCTGAATGGTTGTATTACACACACTCTATCCTTCCCCTGGTGACAGGGACCATTGCTCAGCTCCTCCCGGAAGATGCTTCAAACCCTGTGGTGGGCTGAGCACAGAGAAGAATGTGTTCTGTTGTAACACCACCTAGGGTTTTCAGGTCTGCCCTCACAGTGGACAGATACCAGCAGACCTTTTTAACAGACTCCCATCTATTCACTCACATTTAATCTGATTATGTCTATAGAATTCCATTAGAAACTCCAGCTCTCTGTGTGTCCAATTGCATCTTGCAGTCGATTCTTACGGCATGTCCCAGACTTATCTAACACAATATTCTACTACTGATGAAAATTAAACCCTTTGTCACAGGACCATAAAACAGGTGGAATCCTGAAGATTTTCTAACACAATTAAAACCACTTGACAACCACCTCTGAACTCTCACTTATCTTTAAATGTAACTACATCATTCCATGCCATCTGAGACAAGCGACAGAGGAAGTCTCAAGATGCTACAGGTTGTATTAGTCCCTTATATACTAAGTCCAGTGGCTTTTTCCTCCCTATCTAGGATGATGGGAAATGAACGTTGTGGATTCGCAGCAGTGAAATATGGGTCTGAGTAGGGTCAGAAAGGTGGAAGCTGCTCAAGATGCTCCCATTTTTCACACTGCTCCAACAGCCTTTACTTCAACTCACCTCTGCGCTCTCGAGGATGACACAGACAAGGAAACCAAACCTCAGGGTCTGGCATCCATTAGCAATAACACTCCTAAGCATTATCCCTCCCATCCACCCTCATCTTGTTTCAGCTATGGACTCTTTTCCACGAGAGGGGGAAGATCCAGTACAAACACCGACACCCCTATTTTGTACACATTAAAGACTGTTGCAGGGAGCAGGTATCTGGCTGTTCCATGGGAGTTGCAAATGACTGAAAATCCACAGGGAAATTTCACAGGAGCCATAAGAATAGAACCCCAGTTTCATTTAAAATGCCACTTCTTCAAGTGCTGAGCAGCTCTGAATGCCCTTCAAACGCAGGCTGACACCATTATATTAATAAAGGTTCTGACTGCAAAGAGGCCATTAAGCAATCCCTGTTCAGCTGAATGAATCCTTCTTCATTGCAAATTGAGAAGCAAATGTACTGGAACAAATGTTTGCAGGACATTTCACAAAAGGCCCAGCCTACATTCACACCCATTCTTTAAAGCTCTTTAGTAGGGCAAGATGATGAATTTCAAGTCAGGGATGTACATTTGTCCACGAGCAAACTGTACCAGGAAACATCTTTCCCACATGCTCAATTTGCTGGTCCCAAAGTGGGTTTGTGGGAAGAGCTCCTTAAATCAAACAGGGAGGAGAATCATAGAATCCCAGAGTGCTTTGGGTTGGAAAGGAGCTTAAAGCTCATCCAGCTCCAACCCCATGCCACGGGCAGGGACCCCTTCCATTGGAGCAGGATGCTCCAGCCCCTGTGTCCAACCTGGCCTTGAGCACTGCCAGGGATGGGGCAGCCACAGCTTCTCTGGGCACCCTGGGCCAGCGCCTCAGCACCCAAACAGGGAAGAGCTTCTGCCTTATCTCCAACCTGAACTTGCCCTGTTTCAGTTTGAACCCATCACCCCTTGTCCTGTCACTGCAGTCCCTGCTGCAGAGTCTCTCTCCAGCATCCTTGTAGGAGAAAGGACAGAAACTCTTAAAGCATTGTGAGATCCCTACAAGAACCCTTGTTCCCCTGCTTGAGGCTCTTTGGCACATCCTGCATCCCACAGCACACCACAAAACACAACTGTCATGGGCTTTGCTGTCACCTCGATGCTGGTGATACACGGATGAACTGCTCTCCTCTGGAAGGACACAAGGCTGCTGACAAATGCCTTGCAGAGGTGGTTTAAAAGCCCCATGCTGGTAGAAGCATGAAGCACTTTGAATGCCAGGCTTCTCACAGCAGAGGGGGAACTAACTGCTTGACAAAGCCTCATTGGGGCCTGCCTAGATAAGCTTTAAATGAAATGCCAAGCCTGATCTTTAAGGTTGTGCTTCCCCATGGGGACATGAGGCATTTCAGCCTTCCTTCCTGCTTCTCCCACAAATGGCTGTTGCTCCTGACCTCAATCAGAGAGGTGGGAGCTGACAAGAGCTGATTTATTAGTGTATTTCTTACCTAACACTGGTGATGTGCCTGGAGATTTCTCAGCCAATGTAAAAGCGCTGCCCTGCAGAACCACCGAAACAAGAGGATTCAGAGCTCCACAGAAAGTGATGATTTCTGTGCTAGAAATGTCACCCAAAAAGCCACACTGTGCTGACACAAACTTACCCTGAAAGCCAAGGAGCTCCAAACACCAGCTGATGGAAACTGGTATTTATGCACTCGTGTAATTTGCACAAAAGGCCAAAATCTCACACTAAAAGGAACCACGGCTTGAGCTTTGCACTGCTTGCAAATATCACGTGCAGGGACCTCTACATGTACTTGGCTCATCTCCCTTGCTCCTAGCAACCATGTCTGTCTTCAGTACGCACTCTTCAGTTTGCCAGACAGTGCTCACAGAGGAGGAGAACAGCAGGGACAGGTTACTTTTGGCTTCAGGATGTCACTATGGGTGAGCCACAGCACATAGCAACGCTTCAAGGCCCTTCAGCACAACAGCATCCCTGTCTCTTCCCATGGAATCAAGTGGTCTTGACAGGATTCAATCCCAAAGGTCTCAATCACTGCATGGACAGGTAAAAGCCAATAGGGAATTGACAGAGAGGTACCTTGAAAGCTCAGCTTTAGAGGGGTTAAAAACCATCAAATCAGAATGGTTTCAAGTAAACTCGGTGTCCATGAAATTAAAAGTAATGCAGTGGAAAGGAAGAAAAGAGCTGTGCGATATGGGAAGCAGAGATAGCTAAGGAGCCCCAGGAAAAATGAAACAAAAGATGGGAAGTGAAGGCTGACAGTGCTGACCTGAAAGAGGGTTTCATTTCCCATGTTTTAAATCAGCTTTGTCAACACCTTCCTGATTCCATTATGTCTATCTGTGCTATATAAAAGTTTCTGTCTCGAGGATCATACAACATGAAGACAGAAAAGCCCAACAAGGTCAGCTTAAAGCCTCCATCATAAATAAACAAATGCTAAATGGATTGTACTTAATCCTCGACCACAACCTGAAGACCTGGCATAACTAAATGGTTTACTGTGATTGATTCAACCAAGTCGAAAGCTGCAATTCCTGCTTCTGATGGAAGCTCAGGGTCAGGCAGCCAAAATTCAATTGTTTGGGAAGCCACTAAACAAGAATAATTAATAGAGTAACAGTCTATCATATAATAGTATATCATATAGCCATCATCCAGCGCCATGGGCAGGGATGTCTTCCACTAGAGCAGGTTGCTCCAAGCCCCTGTGTCCAGCCTGGCCTTGAACACTCTGGGCACCCTGTGCCAGCGCCTCAGCACCCTCACAGGGAAGATACCATTAAGGTGTCAAAGATGCACCCACTGAAGAGATGCTTTGCACATCCATTAAGGGGTAAGGAGGGAGGCAGCAAATAGCAACTGGGGGTCAACAGGCCCACCTTCCCTTTGATTTGCTCTTCTGCCATAGTGTTGACAGCTTCTTTTACTGCTCCCTATCTCACCTGATGGCATCTTATGTGTCAACTCAGTAACACCAGCTCCATAAGTAAAATAGAGGGATATAGACTTCATGCTCTGGAAGGAATGGAACATGTACCTCCAGAGCTTTGTTGAACCGAGCTGCAACAATCTGCATCCAAGTTTTGCATAACTGGAATGCCTTTAAACTCTTTATGAAAAGAATAAGCTTGTGGAATATTCAGCTTTTACAAGCTCCGAGACATGTTCTTAGCTATTAAAGAGCTAATCACAGCATCCTCACGCTTTTGCATGCATACGTTACTGAGCAAACCTGCTCTGTTATCTGGCAACACATAACAGAACATTGTTTCAGGAGGCGCTGGGCATTTTCCTGCAGAAGAACACAGTGGCAGGCACTAAAACAGTTCTTCAGGAATAGGTTTTTCTTATCACTTTAAGGAATTAGGAAATCACTGAACGCTCAGAATCACTGGGCCCTGCCTTGGATTTCTTTCATTTGATTCAGGAACAAATATGAAAGCATTAAAGGTATTTTCCTCCAGGGAGAAAGGGTACTAGCCTCTCATTTGCAACTAATAAACTGCTAAAAGCAGCTCTAAACTTACAACACGGAAGAGAAATGGGAAAGGACTGTGTGCTCCTGCCTCCCTGCTGCACTGAAAAGTGATGTTCCTTTGCCACCTCCTTTGACTTGTTAAGATCACCCCTTCTCCTAAACCAGCCTCATTCCTTCCCCTCTGCCCAGCTAAAGCCATTCTGGAGTCTTCAAGTAGTCCAGTAACCCCAAGCAGTTATGAACCCCATCTGCTTAGAGCTCATCCAAACATAGCAGAGATCAAAGTATACCCCAAATTGTAAAGAATGACCCAAACCTACATCCAAGGACATTTATCTGATCTCCTGGCTGCAGTTTAGTGCCAGGGCAAAGCCCAATGTAATCTTCCCTCATAGAAGCATATACTGGAAAACTGATGCTTTCAGCAATGCTCGAGTGCAATCAACTCATCAGTTACAATGAGCCTCGCATGCTGTTAAGTGACAACTGCTCCTAACATGAAAGAGCACTGAGACCATAGGGACATTTTCCACTAGTCCAGGTTGTTCCAAGCTCTGTCTAACCTGCCCTTGAGCACTAAACAAATAGAGAACAAAATAGCTACAGTTGTCCTGACTTTAAATCTAGGCTAAAAGGCCTGGTGGCCCCTTGCATCTTATTCACAACAGCACTTTTCCTACCTGTGCTGCTATCACCCCATTTTGATGGCATCAACAGCAAACATGAAGCTGCTCCATCCTTTCATGTCTAGAAACCACTACTTACATGTTTCACTCTTATTATTCCACTGGACTGCTCTTGACCAGCTAAACGGAGGTCTATCACTACAGTAAGTCATCAGGGTCAGATTTAACACATGGGGGTCATATAGGCATGACATAAGCAAAGCCATACCGTGATCATTTCTTGACAGCAGAGATGCATCTCACGAGCAAACGGGTCATCTTGAGGCTCACACACAGCTGGGACAGCAAAGCGCTGCCCAGGACAAACCTCCCAGGCCACCCATCCTGATGGATGAGATGAGGAAAGGGAAGAGCCAGCAGCACAGGAAGATGTAGGGGTGAGATGTGAAGCAGCACCTGAGAGCTGGATGCAGACCAGAAGATGAAGGTGCTGTAGGGGTCATATTGTCTAGCAGTGCTTCAGAGCACAGTTCCATTCTTCCCTTGTGCACAGCACTGCAAACAGACCCCAAAATACCTTCACTTGGCCCTTTTAGAGTAATTTGTTAAGTATCTTTTCTAGTGAATAAGCCTCAACATAGAGGAAAGAAATCACTGCTTTCCCTTGCCTTGAGGTCTCAAGGATGCAGCTGCATCCACTGCTCTCCCCAATCATTTTTACCTCCCTCTCCCACACTTTAGGGACAGAAAGAAGTGCACCATGTCTGCTGGCAATGGAAACCCTGCTGCTAGGTTTCCTGCTGCCAAAGGGATGAGTAGAGAAAGAGCAATTAGCCAAGCCAATTTAGATTGCTTTTTCTGCTTGGGGGAGAGGCTGAGAGGTGGCACATCCTAAACCAAGACCATTAACTCTAAAGGCTACTCAAAGGAGTACAACAGTGAAATACCACGTGAAACCTGGGATCATAAGGATTTCTGGCAACAAGCACTATTACCTAGGGCCCAGTGACCCAAATTATGCTGCACTTGGGTATGTCAGGAGACAATAAAACATCAAGGTAAGGACTATCTGCATCAAAGCAGGCAAGAGGTGAGCAAAGAGAATACCTCCATCCATTTCCCAAAGTAACTGACAGCTTGCCCTCCATCTCAGAGGAAGACTGGGCCTGAAGCAGGAAATCACTTGGGTTTCACAGTTCCTAACCACACACAGCTTCTATCCAAAGGCAGGTGAGCATCAAATGTCTTACCAGGGTCTGGAGGGAAAACAGTGAGACTCAGGGAAAAGAACTCAGAGAGAAAGCCATACGTTATGTACAGAACGACTGCCTAGGACCACTAAACCCAGGAGGACTGGGCTGCAGAGATCAGCATCATTCAAGTGCTTGTGCAGCACAGCTTCAAGACAGCACTTTCATCCAGCAAGGAGGTTTCAGTAACAGTAAGAAGCAGTGCAAAGGGCTCTGCTGGTGCCAGAAGGGCAGCTCCCCACTTCTCCCCAGCATCTGATGATGTATCTCCCCATGGCAGCAGAGGTGCTTGCCCCTCTCAACAGACACAGGAGGATAAAGAAATACATGCCAAAAAGGACTGGCTTTCACAGGATCAGCAGTAAAGCCCCCACCACAGCAGCAACTCTTGGCCTTAACAGAGATGGCAGGGCTGGAAATGCCTCCTTCCAACACAACACAGAATCATGGAATCCCAGATGGGTTTGGGCTCAAAGGGGCCTTAAAGCTCATCCCGTTCCAACCCTCTGCCATGGGCAGGGACACCTTCATAGAGCAGGTTGCTCCAAGCCCCATTCAACCTGGCCTTGAGCATTGCCAGGGATGGGGCATTTACTGCTGTAGTCCACCTGCCCTAGAAGGTTGGTCCTCAAGAGGGGATGAGCAACATCTTCACTCTCCTCAGAGACCTTTTGACTTTGGCCACCTCCTGCCCTACGAAGCCTCCTGTGGGCTTTTGCAGATCCCATCCTCATGTGTACACGTCTCCCTTCCTACTGAGTGAAGAGGATACGGATATTTATCTTAGCTTTGCAAAGGCTACAGCTGAGGAGCGGAGGTTGCTGCAATGCTTCATCATGCAACGTCACCCAAATCTTCTGGGAATGCCAGAGCTCAGGAAAAAGAACAGTTGTGTTGGTTGTTGTGATTTCTGATTATATGGGATTATTATATATAAATTATATATATTACGTGTTTCAGAAAGCATCTGAAACACAAACACTTGAAGGGGAAAAAGAAGGTGAAGATTCTGTTTCTGATTTGAAAAGCAAACAACACCTGAACATCACAACCTGCAGCCACGAACCAACCTGCAGCTGAGAACAGCATTTTGCCACTGCTGAAACATCAGTCAGGAATTATCCCCCTTTTAAAACAAACCTATTAATGAGGTTTAGGTAACCTCTTCAGTTTTACATCAGCCAGGCCAAGGGAGTCCTTAAAACACCAACCCACTTCTAAAGGCAGAAGGAAAGAGGGGACAAAAGGAGGGGAGAAAAGTGCCATACCTATTCATAGATGAGTCAGGATTGCGAAGATACTCAACAAACAACAAAGCAACGACCCCTCTCATGCATTACAGAGGATGAAAAAGATGAAAGGTGTTTCACTGCAGGCACCAACAGTGGGATGTTGTACGAAAAAGCAAAAGCAAAGGAAGTGTTCTGCCTTTCAGTTATAAAAACACAGGTCTGCATTCCCCGGCTGCCTCCGTGTAAGGAAAATGAGTAATTCCTACATGTTAACATTATCCCAGGAATAAGAGCCTAGTGATCTGTTCCACAGGACAAATCCTGCCCATCCCCACTCACCCTGATCACAGAGAGGTACCGTGGCACCATCGGAGAGCAGTTCTGCTGTGCTGGAAGCCAGTGCAGTTGTATTACACGTAAGAGGGAAGCAGAAAGGGCCGTGGCAAGCCCATTCGAGACTCCAGGAAGCGAGCACAGAAATGACTGTTGAGTTGGGCAATGACTCAGCACGACGAAAAAAAGACAGAAGAAAAATATAGCTGCAGATAGGACAGGCTTTTCCATAAGGAATGGCAGCTACCAGAGGGAAAATAAGCAAAACAAAGAGAAACAAGAAGAGTTCCCAGCCTGGAATTGCGCCTGGTCCCGTAAGCTCCGCGCACAAAGTTGTATCTCCTATCAGCCATTCCCTATTCCCTTTTGCAGCACACCTGAGTAAGCAGAAGAGCAGGAAACAGAGCTCTTTAACCCCTGCTTCACCACTGCTGCTGCCTGGGCAGGCTGGGAACCTGCTTCTCAATGTGACAGGAAGCTAAAGCCAGGCCCCAAGCACAGGGAAGGCACAAAATGAACCCAGCATTAGCCCAGGAAGTTGCCCCCATCTCCTGGCCTGTCATGCCAACAAGAGTGGTCAGGACATGAAGGTGATGCGGTATTTCTGCACCTCCTCTGCTGCTCTCACCTCCCTGTTTCATGTTAAGAGTGAAGCTGAAGCTGCTGCTTTACCCGCATAACTCTACAGGACATCTCTCCCATTGCTGGTGAGGCTCAAGAGCCTTCCCTGAAACGGGAAGGTGGAATGTAATCTGTTAACCACAGCTAACACAGTCCGAACAGATGGGTAAGGAAAGCGGTGCAGCTTTCAGGGCTCACTTTGAGCACATTCCCTCCTTCACAAACCTTTCTGCAGCAGCTTTTCAACAACATTCAATCCTCTAAATTGCCACTGACACATCAGATGCCCTTCAGCCTGGAACCAGCTGCAGGGGAAGCACCAAGGGTGCAGGTAGCTGCTGCTTGAGCCACGCGGTGAAGTGCTGTGACATTTAAGCAGATGCTGATGTGCTTCCAAGGGGTAGAAAAGAGCGGTATCAGGTAACTGAAACTCCTTCCCATCATTGGTGACAAATACCATGTCTTATCACTTCCTTCTCCTCTGCCTTTAAAATCACTCCTGGCCTGCTTCCACCAGTATCTGTGCTACATGGTATCTCTGCAACCATTCTCCTTATGCAGAACAGAAGCTGAGAGGATGCCAACACCTTCCCTGGGCCATGGAATGTATCTGTGGAACCGGGCTGCCTAAAGCAGGGAACTATAAAGTCGGAAGGAAGGGGGGAAAAGGCCACAAAACCTGGCCAGAGCAGCTGAAGAGGTAACCGTGCTTAAAATGACCTTCTAAATGCTCTCCTTTGCGGCCATACCACCTAACACAAGGCACTGCCCATTCCCACTACTGAGACGTGAAACCCTGCAAGGAGCTGGGGCTTTATACCTAGCTTGGAACAACCTTGTCTAAGTGGACTTGCAATGGCTTTCAGGAACTAAATGAGCTTTAAAGTCCCTTCCAACCCAAACCACTCCATGACTCCATGTGTTTGTGTGGCTGGATGGGTGGCAGTGAGGGACCAAGATGGATGCTAGGCTGCTGCGTCGAAGTAAGTTACTGTTAACCCCAGGAATTCACAGTGAGGAGATGCACAGTATCTGCAACACCACGTCTACACCCACCCTGCCTTGGGCAGAGTTCTTACAATCCAAGGGGAAGCCAATCCATGAGGACAATCCTGCTGGAAATTTCACACAGCCACTAAAGCCACCACCAATCCTATTTCAAAACCAACAGGAATAAGAGAAAATTTTGCCCTGAAGTCGTTTTTATACTTATACTTTATATCTACAGCTCTCTGTCTATGTATTCATGCACAGCTCTTCAAATTCAGTCAGGATGTTCCCATAAAGTAGCTATTTTTGTTACCCTTGCCTAAAACTGGTATAAATAATGCACAAGAAGACTCAGGCCTGGCTGAGTCAATGAAGCCTGGAGTAAAACCCCCGAGTCCTGCCTGCCCTCCTTCCTTCCTAACAGCCTTCTCTCCGTAAAACATGAGCATGGACAACACGCTTTAACTCCATGCTGGTTGCACACTAAGACACAACAATGATGCACGTTGGGAGAAAAAGTTACTGAGAAGAGAGACCTGGCAGCATTCTAACTCATGGGTACCACAGCATGTTAATAGGGGTTTCTTTTTACTGTGTCTAAGGGAATATTCCATTCCAGTTCCTATTGCATCACATCAGAAGCTGGAGTATTTCCCTGCAACCTTTAACTGCCCTGGCTCATGCTGTCAGGAATAAAATGCCCTCTTGGGAAAATCAATAGAGAGACAAAGAAAGCCTTAATGAGTTAGGAAAGTACCTACGAGGGCAAGCACACCACTGAGGGCATTAAAAAGGGTTGCACATGCAATATGCTGACCTACAAGGAGAGGTGATGGGGAGATTTATTGACAGAACAAAGAAGAAAGCCTGGTTTCACTTCTGCAAGCAGCTGTCTCCAGCACCCAATGGGTAATGTGGCAAATAGAAGCGTTTCTGTTACATTGGCCCTTGTGCAGAAAGGCAGGATACTGCAGTGACCAGGCTATTGGCCTTCCCAAAGGAATGAGATACTGTGGACATCAGTGCATGTTCATTTCAAGCTCCCCCCCCCTTAGAAATCCTGATGATTTTAGGACAGACACCTACAAAAGAGACCTTTCAGTGCATAAGGAATAACTCAGCAAACTCAGAGCACCAAAACTGAGACTCACCAGCACTACATCTCCTTACCAAAGAGGAAAACACATAGCTGTTTCATGAGCCAAAATGGATCCAAAATCTTCCCCTATAGAGGCACATCTTGGTTCAAAAAGAGGCCAGGTCCTAATTAAAAAGCTCACTGGGCATCAGCTGCTATTCAGCAACAGTTCTGCATCTCACTGGGTATCTGTTACCGTATCTTATGTCCACAGATTGTTAGCTGTAATCAGATAGGAGGTCTCATTTGCCAGGGGAGATCAACACCTTGTCCTCCCCTTGCTGCTTGAGGAGCTGGAGCTCATGAAGCACAGCACAGACTCTGAAGTCAAAGCGCTCAGGGTACTTCAATGTGATACACACAAGTAACTGCAAATATACATACATGTGGCTGTCGCTTCCCTGGAGGAGATAAAGAACTCCATGGGGCAAAGAGTGTGACAGGAGGGCCTCTTCCAGTACCTGCAACTCCACCTTTACCAAGTGCTAGGATGTGTTTATAAAGCCCTGCACGGAGTAGGAGATACTGCTGCAGTAGAACACAATTCTATATGAAGCTGGATTCAGATGCCCTTCAGAAAGAAGACAGAATGTGTGCACATTTCTACAAGCCCATGAAGGAAAAAACCCTTTCTTGCTGTTTTTCAAGGAGCTGAGGAGCAATGGGGAGCTATTTTCATTGCCAGACCAACCACTAAGACTTCTATGAGCATAGATGTCATTGGGACTGCTCATGACCTTCAGAATACACCACGCAAGGCTCACTGTTAGAATTCCTTGTCATTTCACTGCAAGACTCCCAGCATTTTGTATCCACAAAGCCCCAGCCACAGAGCCAGAGTGAAGAAACACTCTCAGCTTTCCCTATAGCGATGAGCCCATGGTGCAGAGGGAAGCTGCACAACGTGACCTGTCTTGCATTTAAAAACCCAAACTGGATTCAAATTAAAACCCCATAAATAATGAAAGTGCACCTGAAAAGGCACTTCTAAAAAGCAATCTGGAGGGTTTCAGTGACTTGACTCCTGGGTTTTAAATGCTGGAGGGGTCAAGAGAGAGATGAAATGCCACTGTAGCAGCTCAGCATTTTGTTCCAATGAGCCTGTCAGTCTCTGAGTGACTGTGCAGACTCAGGCAAGGGGTTCCCATAAGAAAACAATGAACAGCAAACCCCACAATCTCTGGTATAAGATAGCACTAGGATAAAGTGTTATCATCTAATGGAAGAGATGAATGCTTGGAAGAGGCTATAGTCTAGAACTAAATGGAGCAATCCTTCTGTAAACCCTGTTAGAATCACAGAACAGTTTGGGCTGGGAGGGACCCTCAAAGCTCATCTTGTCCAAGCCTCAGCAATGAGAAGAGACATCTTCAACTAGACCAGGTTGCCCAGAACTGCATCCATGCCCTTGAATGTCTCCAGGGATGGCACAAGCACCACCTCTCTGGGCAGCCTGTGCCAGTGTTTTAGCACCCTGATTGTACAGAAGTTCTTCCTCATGTCCAGGAGGAAGAGATGTTACTGTGACCCCCCTAAATGAAGTGTGCTGCTCACTCTGCTCAAGCACAGGACTGTGAGTCAGCACTGGACCATTCCTCTCATACAGAGAAGTGCGTCAGCCACCTCTGAGCCCGTCACAGCCTCAAGCACAGGCAGAAGGAACGTCACCTCTGCAGGCAGGGCAAAGTCAACCCCCAAGAAAGGGATCAACCCTATTTCCACTAACAAACTTACTTTCTATTCCCTGAAGAGAGAAGAGGAAAGGAAAGCTACAGCGTCCACAAGTGCGTTATTACCTTCTCCTCTCTAGTGAAGAGCAGCATGTGTATACTATTGAGTATGTACATAATTGTAATACCATTAGTGTCTCCCAAAGTTACTGCTTGCTCCCAGCAGCTGCGTGACAGATTTCAGACAGGCCTTCTCTTTCCCACAGCCTCACACCCTTCCTTGGGCTCACAGTAAAGCAGCTGTGAAGACAGAGAAATAGAAAACACATCGTAATTCAACTCACACTATCACACACACAGTCCCTTTCTCATTTTATCTCTGATGGATGGCTGCTTGTGCTGCTTGCCGGGAGAATAAATGTATTAACCCCACTGCACAAAGACTGAACACAAAAGGAAGCACATAACTGAAAAGAAACTGGAATTCTCTGTTGCTGTTTTCTGTCGTAATCATTTACAAGGTATGGAAAGAGCCAAAGAAACCCCAGTGAAATCGCTTACCAAATCTGCTTTAACCTTCTTCCTGTTAGCAATATTCACTTAATGATGATGAAATTCAACATCACAGCTACATTGTGTTAGCATCAAGTATTTTCAACAACTTCATTCCTCATTGAAGGGGCAGAAAGTACTGAAGAAGAAGGAGGTTTCTGCCCCAGGAATCACAGAACCATAGCCTGGGTTGGAAGAGACCTCCAAAGGTCATCTATCCACCCCCCTGTACTTTGATAGGACTCGACATTAGGTGCCAGATTTAAGGGGCAGCTGCATTCCAGCTGGCACAGGGAATGCTCCTCTCTATAGTCAAGATGGTCCAAGCAATTCCAGCCCTGCTCTTCCTGGCTGCTGCCTCTGTAAATGCAGTCAAGTACATTTCCATTGTTAACTGAGTGCACATGGACTCACCTGGAAATGAGTTAGAGCACTTGTAATGTGCTCTGACATTTCCTCACTGCCCAAGGGGGAAACAAGGCAAACCATAACCAAGAAACCAAAGTTAATATTTGTGCAGGGGACATCTTTAGCTTCACCAAGTCCTGTGGCCACGAAGTTCAGGTCTTCTCTTGTCATATCAGTGCTCCTGACCTACCTGGGTGTGCAACCAAATAACTGGTTCTCAGGGGGCTAAAGCCTTCTCCTCAAGCCTATAAGCAGCAAAGGCTTCACTGCTTGTGCACCAATGGCTCTGCAGCCCCCCAGCTCCTACAGCTCTTGTTTGGGGGACAGTTCCAACAGCAGCAAAGCATCTTCAGTGTGCCAAGAGAATAAAGCTATGAATAAAAGTAGTTTTGGCTCGTGTGTGAATGCTGAGATTTTAAGGTATCTTGAGTTTGTATTTTTAAATGAGCAAAGAGGTAATCCTGAGCTTAAAGAGCAATAAAAGGGATTGGAAAAGGGCAGCATAAACAGGCCCAAAACAGAGCAGAACATTGTATCCGAGGTCTGTCTGCATCTGGAATTATTTGGGAGCAGCTGTTTCTGAGAAGTTCCATGTGTGGTCAAGCCCTCAGAAGGAAGAATGCATTCAAAAGCAGAGACATTGGCTGGAGAAAAGGCTTTTGTGTGCTTCGTGTCTCCAGTGGCTGTTCGTGTACATTGAAGAGTGGAAAAAAAGAGGTATCATTCCGACGAGTCACCAGCTCCATGCACAAGGCCAAAGGGAACAGCTCCACCAAAGATGAACATCTCCACCACCTCCATCAAGAACTGGACTGGGGGAAACGACTTATGCACCTTACCCAGAGGGGTCTGTGAGCTACGGCGGTGGGGAGACTACCACAACATCTGTATTGCAGCTGTTAACATCTCACCAGTACTAAAGTGCTGGGCAAAGCAAGCACAGGAACACAGCACTGCTTCAGAATCATACTCACTTGTGTTCTGTTTGCTTTCATAGTAAAACTATGCAGAGTTCTCTCTTTGTTTGGTTTTAAGACAAAGCTCCTAGTTCTGCATGCATAACTAATGATAGATGCTTTTAGAAGCAGGGGGAAATATAACTAAGGGGTGAAACTGCATTGCCACTTGAAACAACTAAACCACCTCACTGTCTGTTAGCCTGGAGCAGGCAAAGAAAGCCATGGAAGGAGGTAAGCAATGACAGCACTCTGCATATACACCCTGCTTAACTGGTTGATAAAGGGAAGAAATCGGTGTCTATGTAACATGGCTTTCCCCCACAAGCACTCCACTGCTGTCACAGCAGCTTTTCCAGTAGAACTATCTCCCTAAGGAAGATGCTTCCCTCTTCAGAGGATCGTGAGGAGAAGGAGGGGATGTTTGGCTTTTCTTTCCAATAATGAACTCCTCAGCATCTCTGCTCTGCTTCTGAAAGGCCCTCCTGCTCCAAGACCACACATTGAAGCTCTGCTGCTCCATCATCCCAGCAAACAACTCCACATCTTCCATACAGAACAACTCCTGGCTTTTCCCCCCATACCAGAGCAGCAGAGCTTTGACACTTTCACACCTCCCCAGGGGATTGGATTATCAGATATAGAAGGGATCAGATTGTCAACCTCATTACATTGCTCCTGCAAAAAGTTATGATGGACTATGGCAGTCCTGAACACTTTAGGCTGGAGACAAAAAAAACACCAACATGGATTTGGTCAGCCTTCTGGGCATGAATTTAGAGGCTTTCTGCAACCACAAATAGCTGGATTTCAGAACAAGCATCTTCTAAAAATGCTGTTTCACTGGCCTCGTTTCCCTCCCTCACTAATAGATGAGAATCTAAAGACTTTCATGTGTGCCCATAAGCAGCTGCCTTGGTAGCGTAAGGGAAGTCCTCTGTTCAAGGGAAGCTGTCAGCACCGTGCTGCAGCTGAAACCATGCCAAATTAAGACATCCTTGTAGTTTCCTCCTCTTATTTGTTGCAACCCGTGTCCTGGCTCTGGCTAGGGAAGTACAGCACTTTCTTTGCAGAGTACCAAGTGAGATGCTTGGTGTGCAACATAGAGTGTCTAAGTTCCAAACACACCAAGTGTTTCAAGACACGTAACTGAGGTTAAAACTCAGTCCAAGTGTGTTTGATGCCAAAGTCCTAGCCTTACTCTGGTATCACTAATGGAAACCATGGAAATACTGTGTCATAGCCTCTCTTCCCATCATTCTGAATTAGGAGAAACCATCAAAAAGAGGTGGTAAGGAGCTGAGTGCTCTTTTTGTTTCCCTTTTGGCTCTTGCTCTCATGGTATATAGTGGTTTGGTTCCCAGAATTCCTTTCCCAGCACATCTTTATTTAAGGAACAAGTAAGTTTTCACATAAATAGGTATTCTAATACGATTTTACATAATCCTTAAGGAAGTACAAAATGCCTTGGTCCTTACACTTCTCCAGTGTAATCCAGCACAGTTCAAGACTGAAGAAGCTGCAGAGAGATACAGACTATGGCACAAATCGCATTTATCTAATATAGGAATTCTATTATAATTGCATCAGATCATCAGCAAGAGAAAACACACAGAGAACAAGAGACTGGAAAGGCTTGGAAACGTGGCGTTTCAATAGTGCTGCTATTGGGAAAGGTACAGTATAACACATAATGAACACACATTGCTAGAGTTCACCCCTGTGTCACACTGGGTTTACAACAGCGAGCTGCTGCCAGAGACTTAGACCAAGTGGAGAGTCATTACACCAGACCTGCCCCCTTCTAAATCCCATCAGGACTCCACAGTGCATTGAACTCGTGTGCTGAGAGAACACAAACCACTGCCACCGCCTGTGTGGCCACAAAGCTGTCATCTTCTTTCAGCAAGAGCAATAGGATGCTTGTGATCACCCAGCTAAAACTGCCCCCAGCTTGAATTGTCTGAATTAAAAGACAAAGAGCTGTGATGAAGTTCTAGTCCTTAACATCATGAGAAGCATCAGAAAGTGTTACCAGTCCTTCCCCGAGTTGGATTAACCAGAGATCCCACTCCTCCAAGGAGGAGCTTGGAAACGAACCTAGAGTAACTGTAAATATGCAAGTCAACAAGCAGTAATGCACTGTCATCTTCTGGATGCTTCAGGAGCTCATTCAGCCATGGGATTATACTGAAAGGGAATGCAAGGCTGGGCAGCCCTTTAGAAACTAAAGCAGAGGCCATGAGGGTGATCTAACACAGATGACCCAACACATCCACACTGTTCCCGGTGTAGGATGCTGAACAGAGAGAGGGTCACGCTGGGCTCTGCCACCTCCTCTTGGAGCCAAGTGTGGTCTTTGTCACTACAAAGCATCCTGGTTGCTATCAGCTTTGAAACAAAACTGTGGCTTAGTAAGTATGCAATCAATATTGCACTTCTGCTGCTGTTTTACCCACAGGAGGAAAACCAGATTAGGTTAGGGATTGCATAAGAAAAAGCAACTGAAAAACAGGTATTGCATCACCCCGGGTGTCTGCAGGGCTGCTGGGATAACAAATTTCACACTCGCTTTCAGAAGGAATGAACTCAAGGGGTAGGACAAGCCAGAATACAAGTGGTGTTTCAAAGCAAGGGGGTACCAGTTCAAATCCCTCCTGCCATTGCCACTGTAAATCCCACTCTGGTCTCTAGCACAAAGAAGAGGCTTGAGCATGAAATACACACCTTTGCTTTCTGGATATTCACCTCAAATATGTTTGGAAGCTCCAAGTATCTCTAGACTGAGAGTATGAAGCCAAAACCCCTTCTATAAACCTATTGAAGCCTTGCTTCTATGAAACAGTGCAAGTTTTGATGTCTATGCTGAACAGGAGGACACTGAGAGGACATAAGGAGAGGTCTCCCTTCGGGTACTCAACTGTCATGAGCTAATAGGAAGTTCTGCCATGCTCTGGACTGTCTGTACAAGCAGTGCCACCACTGCCAGCCCTGGAGCGGGCTGCAGATTCCATCTGAGATACAAGACCTGTTTGGAAGAGGTAGTAGCACAGCACTGCTAAACTGCAGCTGGGCTCAGTCACAGCCCTGGTGGTACTGGTCTTCACACTGCCAGTTCCTCACCAAGGTCACTTTCCACATTCCCAAGGGAATTCACACCAAACTCCCATGGTGTTCCCGCTCCCAAAATCCCCTATGGCATGCGTGTGTCCATACACACAGTTGGCAAGACTTCAAGAAAGAAGGAAAAGGCAGCCAAATGCAGGGGAATGTTGCAGTGCTGGAGCATCTCTCCTCCGGTTCCTGGCAGCGGGAGCTGGAGGAGGTGGGATTAGTATAAATTACCAGGACTTTGTTATCACCCAGTGAAACAGGAACCTGCATCTCCAGCTGCCAGCAGCTATGTTCACAAAGAACTTGGAGTTTGGGAGAAGCAGCCTGGATGTGTAACACAGGTACGGGTAACAGCAAGTTTTCAATCACACCGGTTCACTGCTTCCCCAAATCCCTCTTGGTTTTTCCACCAGTAAATATTTATGCACCCTCAGCCCTTAAGTAGAAAACCCCAAGTGAACTGCAGCAGCACTGGGCTTAGTTCCCATCAGTGCAAACTCAAGCCAGGGTGAAGGGGATGATTTGCCATGAGGATAATCAGCACTGCTTCATTCCACAAGAATTCCAGCTCCACCATACCCTGGCCCTCCAGCCCTATTGCTTCTAAATGCCCACCAGATCAGCAGCACTCGGTTATCCATTAGGAAAGGAAGCCCACTAAGCACAGAGCCTTGTGACTATTGCTGTTTGCACACAACCAAAGTGCTCTACTCTGCTACAGACAGGATACAGGACGTTTTTGCTTTCTAAATGCATGTTTCAGTCATGCCAACAACCACATTCTACACCCTTCGCTGTAAAATGCCTCAAGGACCCAGTGTCACATGAAGAATGGGATGCAAGATTATACTTGGTGTGCTTTCTGCATGCTACTGTAACCTACATATGCAATCTGATTGAAGGAGGCAATTAACCTTTCTCCATTCAAATAACACAACCACTCAAAAGACAGTCATATCCATATGCTTCAAAACACACCGAGAATTAAACGGAAGGTGTATTTGCTACACGAAATGACAGCTTTGCCTGGTTAAGTCACGCTCCACGTCTCTGTGACACAATCCCACTCCTCAGCGATGCCGTCCTGCTTTAATACTCCACCTCGGAGAGAGCAGGGTTAAGAAGGAAAGGCAGGAGCAGCTCCAAGGAGCGTTTCTCAGCGGGTGATGCACGGCTAGCACTGACCTTTCCGATTCCTCAGCATCGCTTCCAGCTCCTCCCGTCCCCGCTGCTGCCGGAGACCCAGCGGGGAAGGAGGCAGCAGCTCTGGTTCCTCCCTCCATGTTGCGTGTGTGCACTCACACTCGCACTCTGGCTCTGCAGGAACAGGAGGCACCGAGAGGAGGCAGGGATGATGCTGTCCCCCCCCCTAACCCCAGCACAAAGGCATCCAGTAATGACACCGTACAGGAGCTGCTCAAGCATCAGATGTGCCCCGAGCCTCTGAAACATGGGATTTAACTAATACACCCCCCAAAAAAATGATGGATATAGCAATGAAAAGCACAGACCAGGTTGCAAGTCCGGGTTCCCATTCTGCCTTCTCTTGCTAGCACTGATTCATGTTTTCCCGAGGCTGTTCCAGGCATTGCAGTGTAACCCTTTCCCAGCTGGAGGAGGAGAGGCGGCGAAAGGCATTTCTTTGTTCTTACCTGCTCTCAGCAGGGTTTTACCCAAGGCAAAACTTGAGCGACTCTGCCTGTGACCAGTACGAGCCCTGAAAGCAGGAGTCTAAGCCCAGCTCTGCCGAGTGCATGACCTTGGATGGGTCACATCAACATGTGATGTTCTGCCTCCTCCAGTTTGAAAACAGGGTGATAGCGATGGGGATCCCAGGAGCTCCCCATGACCCCGCTGCGGTGTGCTCTTGAGCCCAGAACCCCCCCCCCCCCCCCCCCCCGC
>NDXB01014743.1:237542-265733 GCA_002631895.1 Agapornis roseicollis
CCCCCCCCCGTGTGCTGGGCTGCACCCCCAGAGTGTGAGCAGGAGGTGAAGGGAGGGGATTCTCCCTTAGTTTTCACTGGCTGGATCAATGTTGCTTGCTAAATGCTATCTACCAGGGACAATAACCTGATGCAGGACAGAGCCATGCCAGCCCTTCCCTGAGCAGTTACAGAGGAAGACGCAAAGCCTGAGCAAAGTCAAACAGGTTAGACCTGTTCTGTGCCTAGAAAGCCTAATTATTCTTTCTAAACCCTCTTCTCCCAGTGCCAATTTCTCTTTGCTTCCCTAAAACAGACACGTCTGAGTGGGACAAGCTAAAGATAGAAGAACTGAAGAGGAAACAACATGCCCATTTAGCAAATAACTACCCTGCCTTTGCCTTGGTAAATGCTGTAGAGCTCCAGGAGCTGCCACAACCCTCTTCCTTCCCCCTCCTGGAAGTACAGTGGATGGATTCATCTCCGGGACCACATCCCTCACCTTGTGGTTTGCCCTCTCTGACTTGAGCACAGGTAATTCAGCTGCAGTCAGGTTGTTTTCAGGACTGGATTCCATGGTTGAACAGCAACAAGCGTTTTGTTTCCCATCTACCAACCATTCCCTAGCTAAGAAACGCACAGCAAGCGTCGCAGTTTAAAAACTGTGCTTTTAAGGCATCTCTTCAAAGAGCAGGCTCAAACCCGGGCTAAGATTTGATGCGAACGAACGGCTTCGCTGCACGGGAGCTGGAGGATTTCTGATGGAGCCAAGTTTTGACAGCAAAGGATCAGTTTTCTAACACAGACAAGATCGGCTGCACTTTATCCTTACTTAGGGCTTGAATGATCACAACTGAAACCTATTGGAAGTGCTTTGGTGGTTGTGATGGAGAGGACAGAGCAGAGCCTGTCGCTAACTGCAAGCTCCAATCTGCTGCTGAATTAGCAGTGGGTTGGAAAACTTTAACCTCTGAATCCATGGGGTAACAGAGGGGAGAGCAAAATCAGACATCACCGCAAGTCTCCAATCTGGAAAGCTTCTTTATGACACAACCAACTTCCTCACTTCCAGCTTGATACAGAATGATATCAAGAATGACCATTGGATTTACATCACGTTTCAGCTTCATGCTACCCGAATACACTCTGGGGACCTGCAACACCAACTCCTGTTGCAGACTACTTCAACAGCAACTTCTGCAAACACCTACAGAATAAGATGATCCAACTTGTCACCTCTGCCAGCACATTCATTCCAACTTCCAGAGTTCCTGAGTTTAAACAGCCCTCCCTTTAAAGGGATTAAAATGCCCAGCAACAGTGGGTTTTAAATGTAACCTCTTCCAATGCTTGAGGTTACCGAATACCTCTGAATCAATGACTTGAAGCACCTCTGCTCTCACACCGTATATTCCAACCACAGTTTTAGCTCAGGCGTTGCTCAATACACACTGAAACAAGTTCAGGAAACATCAAGACCAACTGGAACCAAGAAACTACAATATTGACAAGAAAACCTTGCTGCTGGCCCCAAGATGAGAACCATTGCCTTGCTAAGTGATGACATGGGTCACAAACTGCTCTCCACTGAAGCATATAGCAGGACATTTGCCTTCCATGAGCCACAGAGCACATAGTTCATAGCCTGGTTCAATGCTGTATGAGATAAAGAGGGGTCTATAGGTGTATCACAGCCCAAGAAAGGGAAAACCAGACTACAGTTTCTGGCTGACAAAACACATTTAGAAGCCTTTCAACCCCTCACCACATCAGACGCTCCTTTTGCATGGCTCAGGTCCAAAGACTCTCTCCAGGGCTGGTTTAAGCTGTGCCTTCCCCATGAAGACAAGAGGCATACTGAGGAGGCTGCAGCAGACACCTTCCAATCCTAAAGGGAGATTCCTTTGGGACATATTCCCTGGACCAGAACTAGGCTCCGGGCTCTACTCCAAATGCCAAGCTATTGCCACTGCTGCACCCCTCCCAGCTAACCATCTTTCAAGGCCAGTTATACAGCTCTATATTATCACATCTCCGTGAGAGTTATGCTGTGCTGGACTTCTTGGTGTAGGTCCTGTTCTTTCAATGCCCAACTGATCTACTGCAGGTATATTACTGATGTCTCTGTGAATGAGCTGCAGAGAGCATGTGGCATGAGCAGAAGGAGGGGAGAACAAACCATTTAGGATCTCAGGGAAAACCCAGCCCTGCAAGCACCTCAGATCAGGACTGAAAGGGGGTGACTGAGGCATAGAGAACGCCCTCCCACACTGGGTACATACCATGGAGTATCTTCAACTTCCAAAGCCTTTTTTTGCTCCAAAGGTGTCAAATACAAGTGCTGTGACCTCGCAAGGAACATTCAGCAGCAGGGCTATTGCTAGAGGTGCCAAAAAGCACGCAGAATGTGTGCTGCCTCCCCGTCCTAAACCTGAGAGCAGGCTGAGCCTGGTACAAACAGCAGAAGTGCCCGTGCAGCATGGCTTTAGGACACTCCTGAATGCGCTAATGCAGTAAAGACTGACACATCCACACGCAAAGCCACACTGAACACTTTGAAATTCTTTCTTACCTGAGCTTTGGTCTATAAAAGGTGTAGAACTACGGGAGGATGCTTATACTTCAGCTTGACCAGGAACAACACCTGAAGAGGAACCTAAGGAGCAGCTACCTAGCTCCAAATCCTGCATGGATGGGACACATGGTGTGAGGTTTTAAGTCATGAGCCATGATCAGCATGGGTGGAATCCCTGCCAGGAGAAGAAACAGGTGCTCCCTGCAACTTACAGTGAGCAAAACCTTATTCCAAAGCAGAGAGGAACCAGCCTCATGAGGCAGACACTAAACCAGATGATTCATTCCAGTATTCCTGCGCTGCTTTTCCTGCTCTGTCAAACAGCCTGAGCAAGTGCTGCTCCGCACAAGTTCCTGCTTGTTGGGATGCTTTGCAATGCTGTGTCCAAGGTGTGTCTGTGCAAGCCACCTGCCTGGATTCAGCACTGTCAGGACTGAAGCTGCAGTGGTTACCCCACATAACTTTTGGGTTTCATAGAATCCCAGACTGGTTTGGGTTGGAAAGAACCTTAGGATCATCCAGTTCCAACCCTCTGCCATGGGCAGGGACCCCTTCCACTGGAGCAGCTTGCTCCATGCCCCTGTGTCCAACCTGGCCTTGAACACTGCCAGGGATGGGGCAGCCACAGCTTCTCTGGGCACCCTGTGCCAGTGCCTCAGGACCCAAACAGGGAAAAGCTTCTGCCTTATCTCCAACCTGAACTCACCCTGTTTCAGTTTGAACCCATCACCCCTTGTCCTGTCACTGCAGTGCCTGATGAAGAGCCCCTCCCCAGCATCCTTGTAGCCCCCTTCAGACACTGGAAGCTGCTCTGGGGTCTCCACACAGCTTCTCTTCTCCAGGCTGAACAGCCCCAGTGTTCTCAGCCTGGCTCTATATGGGAGATGCTCCAGGCTCTGAGCATCCTCGTGGCCACCTCTAGCCTTGCTCCATAAGCTCCACGTCCTTCTGATGCTGAGGACACCAGACCTGCACCCAGTGCTGCAAGTGGGGTCTCACCAGAGCAGAGGGGCAGGATCACCTCCAGACCTGGAGAAGACAAAGCAGGTTCAGCAGCAGAGAGCAGCAGAGGCAGGCAAAGGAGAAGGATGCTGGGCACTCGACACTGCTGTAAAGAGCTCTGCCACCTTTATGTCTCCTGGGGAAGACAGCAGCAGGAACCTGGCTGATGCAAGTGTTCTGCAGAGCCAGAGAAGCAGAGCCACAGCTTGAGACGCTCTGTGGTGGAAGGTGGCCAAATCCAGACTCCAAGTTTGAGTAAGACGGGAGCAGATCAATCGGCACAGGCACATTTACTGCAGCCAGGTCAAAGTCCTCCAAGGGTAACAGCTTCTCAGCCCCATAGGCCAGCACCTGAGGGAGCAACCTTTTCTCTAGTGCCAGAGGTCAGCAGGAAGAGGGAAACAGAAAGGGATTGGAGCATTTGCATATCTAGAACCAGAAGAGACTCCACAGCAGCTGAAACATTTCAAATGCTTCCCGCACCCGTCCATCCCTCTCATTTCTGAGCATCGTTCCACATTCCATAGAATCACAGAGCCACAGACTGGTTTGGGTTGGAAGGGACTTTAAAGCTGATCCAGCTCCATGAGAAGGGACTACCTTTCACTAGAGCAGCTTGCTCTAAGCCCCTGTGTCCAACGCGGCCTGAACACTGCCAGGGATGGGGCAGCCACAGCTTCTCTGGGCACCCTGCACCTCAGCACCCTCACAGGGAAGAGCTTGCTCACCTCTAACCTGAACTTCCCCTGGTTTGCTTTCCCTAAATCCCTTTTCCAATCAGCTGCTCTTCACACACAGCTGTCAACTGTTGAGACACTTCACCTAAAGGCTGCATACAGGTATCTACCGGGACTACAGTCTGTCCTCTGCAGCAGGGGTGATCTAACTCCATGCATGCACACCAGCTCCCAGAGGTGGGAATTCCATGAAGCCGCTAAAAGGCTGTTTTCAACCTGAAGAAGAGATTACACTTTCTTTCTTGTTCTCAAATGGAAAGACAAAACAAAAGACATCTAATTTCTCCCATTACAATCCACTGATGCACAGATTTCTGCACATCGCTTTCCCCATTGGTATAATCTAAATGCTTTAAAGCATAATAAACCCACAAAGCACCATCCAGAAAATAAAAGCAGACTGAGAAAGAGTTTGGAGAATCTTTTGGTAAGTTTGGCAGAAGTTTTGATGGGAGAACAGCATCCAAGCAGCATGTTACAGCAGGAAAACACACAAGTGCAGTGGTTAGGGGGAAAGGACGTACAGGAGAGGGAGTTACTGCCCTGCTTTGCCCATCACCTAACACACCAGGACAGTGGTTTGGTGGCAGAGTTGTTAAATACATTTAATACAAAAATGAGCTGTAAGATGTAGCAAAAATATTTCCTTTTTGGTGTGGGGGGAGATGGGAAAAGGAAAAAAAAAGGGGGAAAAGTGCATCTTGGAAGTAGTTCAATAGCGATTGATCCCAGAGTTCTGAGAGCACAGCCACTGACGCTTTGCACGTCAAGGCTTTAAAGCCCTCTGAACCAGCCCTGCTGCAAACACAACAGTGAAGATTCAAACAGACAACTGGAAATTGGCCCCACAAGGCCAAGAAACTGCTTCCTCATTGAGTTTCAAGCATGTAATGAGCACACAAGGCGTAAAAGCAGCAGGTCAAAAGCAAAGAGACCCCGGGTCCCATCTCTGTAAGGTAACCTTCATCATCACCCACAATGCCACAGGTAGCTAAATGAAACACCAACTGCAAAAGAGATTTAAAGCATTTCCTCAGTAACTGCAATGAAAATGGGATTTCGTGGGGTTCTGTCTTCATGCTCAGGATTCTGCAGCAGGGCTGGGTTTAGTTTAAGTACAGCTCTTTGTAGGACACATTTGGCCTCTTGAAGGGTCTAGAGCACAAGTCTGACGGCTGAAAAGCCAGAGGAGAAATGAAGGGATGGGGCATGAAATTACTTCTGTGATCACAAACAGTGATTACAGCCCAGGTCTCCTGAAACCCAGCTCCATTTCCTCACCTCTCAGCTCATTTGGTTCACCAAAACAGACTTCTCTTTCTCCTTAAAGCAGCAAGAAGACAAACCATCATCTGGGGCCAGAAAGGAAGGCAAACTGCATCTCCTGTTTGGTTAAGCCAAAATAAGCCCTTGGAGCTCAGCTCTGCACACTGAACTACACCAACCAAGTCAATTGTTTCATGGACTATGAGAGGACACAAGTGTCTAACTCATACCAAACACTTTAAATAGCCTAATAAGAGAGCACAGGCATCATTAGAGACACGGCGTCTTTCACAGCGAACCATATGGTATTGAGCAGACCTCCAACACCAGGCACTTGTACCCACATCAACCACAGCTGCATGAGACACACTCAGACTGCCCCCAATTCCATCTGGAATTCCAGCTTCAAAAGGGAACGATGCTGCAAATGGGACATCAACAGGGCACCAAGAACGTGGAGCCACTTTTTGTGCCTGGTTGTCCAGTCCCACAGGCGAGCATCCAGACATGGATTTCTTTCAGGCTGTGGCTTGGAAGTCTCATGTGGCTTTTTAGATGTCTTGGGACTCACAGGGAATGGAGGGAGGGAAATAAAGGAATCAAAATCCCTACATTCAAGCCAAATGTATAAAAAGAAACCCAAGTGCCAGACGCCTGGGTGACAAGTGCTGTGCAGGAGGAGGTGAATCACGCCCTGGCACAGACAGGCTGCAATTTGGTGCTATGAAGTTGTCATCATCAATATTTACAGATGAGTATTTTTATACAGAGAGGGTACTTTTGCCACAATGAGGACCTGGAGGCTGCTCTTGGAATATAAGGACCAGATGCAAAATGTCGTGTTCCTCCCTCAAATGTATCTTCAAACCTGAACAAGCAGACTGACATTTACTGTATGAAATGGAGAGCAACAAGACCTCAGCAAGTGCCCCTTCTCTGTTTGTGGTAGGACAAAGTGAAGAGAGAAGCACTGTGAAGAACTCCCCAGGGATGAAGCTAGGGAAGCACCGGACAGGTTGCAAGCACACAAGTTGATTACTTGGATGTTCAGGACAACTTTGAGCTCTCAGGGCCATGATCCTAAACTAGAGCTGGTTCTTCTGCAAAGGGTCTCCAAGCCTTTCTGCTGCACCCTGTGCTTTATTACCAGGGAAACACAGAACCATTTTCCAAATGATTAGATCTAAAATACATGATTTAAATCTTATATACTTAGATAATAATCAAGATGTCCTAGGATAAAGCCAATTTAAGGTCTCCTGGGGCATTGCACCACTGCTACACGTACAACTACTTTTCAAGCTCATTACAAGCTCTCCAGATGCTAAGCTTTTGTCTGTGGATACGTTCAGATATAACCAACAAGACCTGACACTTGCAAATGAAATCCAGACCATCCCCATCATTTTAAATCAGTACAGACAAGCTCCAGACGTGTGTTTCACAGACCAAATGTAACTCACAGCTGATTTAATCTGTGCCAAACCCTCACCTAGTAAACTGTGCATCACATCGTCACTTGTATAGCACAAGGGACTGTATTTAAATGAAGATTGTGAAAATGAAATGGCCTTGAGATGCCTTTTTGACTCAAAACATGAATGTTGAAGTGAGAATTGCCCAGGGAAAGCGCTTCTAAAACTATTCAAGTTTTGCCAAGAGTGGTTTTAACAAAGATTTAAAGGATGGCATTGCAAAGAACAAACAACTCCAACACCAACCCAATCTATAGTGGAAGTTAGAGACATAAGCAACAACTTACCTCTAAATGGGAGCAAGCTCTTCAGAAAGAGAAGTTTGGGCATGCTGAAACACTGTAATGTATGGAAAAATGCACCTGGGCAGGTTCACTGGGTGCAAAACCCCTTAGTGCTGTATGAACCAGTCCAGCCACATGCCTCTGCCTTCTCCATCACACCTCTCCCAGAGTCTGCATTGACCAACAAATTGACCTTTTGTCACAGCTACTGAATTGCTGCCTTTTATCCAGCAAACCTGCTGACACCTTCATGCTTCATCCTGCCAGAAGCCTCCTTTTGCTCTTCCTATCACATCTAACTCAATAAAGCCTTAAGAACTCTGTCAGAGCCTGAATGATTTCGGCACCCATGAGTGACCAGGCACGTCTCTCCTGCAGCATGGCACCAGAGCACAGGATCTGATATTACCATGTTAATCATAGAATAGTTCGGGTTGGAAAGGACCTTAAGATCATTCAGTTCCAACCCCCCTGCCATAAGCAGGGACATCCCACACTAAACCATGCCACCCAAGGCTTCATCCAACCTGGCCTTGAACACTGTCAGGGATGGAGCACTCACAACTTCCTTGGGCAACCCATTCCAGTGCCTCAGCACCCTAATAGGAAAGAATTCCTTCCTTATATCCAATCTAAACCTCTCCTGTTTCAGTCTGAACCCGTTACCCCTTGTCCTGTCACTACAGTCCCTAATGAAGAGTCCCTCCGCAGCATCCCTATAGGCCCCCTTCAGATCCTGGAAGGCTGCTCTGAGGTCTATGCACCATGAGCTACATGAAACACGTGCTGGCAAATTGAAATATCACGTAGGAACAGGTCTAACATCGCAAGCATCTGTACTGCAGCTCCCTCCACCCCTGGTGCTCTCCAGTGGTCCTACAAATGCACTGATCACCATTCCAAATGAACCTGCACTGCAAGGAGGGGCCTGGGGAAGGGGAAAGCTGCTGTGGCAGGTCCCCTTGACAGCAGTCTCAAAGGACAGGCATTTACAATGATGTGATGGTTTTAATAAGGCAGCTTTCCTGCTTCTGAAGCACTCTTGTCCTCTGCACACTGCAGCTTACCCGGTGTGCTCAGCACTTCTATTTATATACAAGTGACTCACCTTGGAACTGCCTCAGACAATGCACCTTCTCTTCAAGGCATAAAAACAAAGGAAAAGAAGACATCTTTGGAAAGCTCATCCCAAAACATTTAGGAAACAATGGGATATTCAAGCTTCAGAATGCTCAAAACTGATACAGTTAGACCAGAACCTGTCATCCTGATCCCATGTGACACTGCCTTATGCCTACCACAGCACCAGGAAGGAGAAGATCCAAGCCTTCATCTGCATGCAGAACATCATTCCGAAGGTGCCTTCAATGGGCAGACAAGTGAAACAGTTCTTTTCTCACTGTGTAAGTGAATTGTTGGTTTGCTTTTATTGTTATAGCGAGGATGTTCCTTTGAAATAAGAAAAATGAGGAAGACAGCAGTGAAGGCTGCCTGGGAAGTTTGGCAGACGTGTCCCTAGGGATCTTCTGTCTGAACGCTGGGAATAACAGGCTCTCATCTACTCTGGTACTCCACAGACTGGAAAAGAGAAGTATTTTGCAGCTGGTGTTCCTGAGGGGGTGTGGGAGGCAGGGAAACAACTTGCCTGCATTCAGGCTTTCTAAGTGCCTAAAGCTAAAGAGGAATTGGACTTCTCCCACTTCAGACTCCATCTCGCTCCTGGTTGCTTCCTTCTCTCAGTTCCCTGAACCCCAGCCTCACCTCACCTCACCCCCTTCAACAGTCACAAGGCTGCAGCCACTCTATCAAAGTCACCCGACCTCCTCTTCCCACCGGCTCTTTCCTCCTATAAGCCCCTCACCAGCTGTACAAAGAGGGGATTTTACCTCTTTTCTCATCAGTGTAACAGGGTCAGACAGACTCGCAGGCACCAAAATGGATGTTCCACTTAAAGGAATGGGTGTTCCTTGGTTCCATGTCCTTTCTTCACTGCCTGATTGCTTGTGGGCTGAGTTTCAAGGTCCTACATTGAAACTAGGAGCCATAAAAAGTAATTCACTGGTTCCTTACCAATACGAGCAATAGGAGTGATGTGTTAAATAACACCACTTGTCACTAGAAGGCAGTTTTGACTGAACAGCAGAAAACCCTTTAATCCTCTCCTCTACTATGTCCCACCTCTTTCATCTATGACAGATGATCTCCATCAATGCCCTCTGTTAAATGACACCATGTTAACTCAAAGATCCCTTGTCCTAGTAAGAAAGAGATGGTTTGCTTTTTGTTTCTTATAAAGCTCAACACAAAAAGGTCAATTCCTCCCTTTCTGCAGACCCAGTGCCCCAATTGGCAAAGCTTTACTGGAATAATCTCTACTCGGAAAAGGCCGAGTTGTTCTTCCCAAATTCCTCAGCTGTAAGCAATCTTATGGGAACCACCGGGCAAGAAGTGAAATCCAGCTTGTCCTTATAGGCAAACAAGAAGAGAAGTGTCAGCATTCCTCAGCAAGGTCCAAAGTCAGAGCAAGCTGCTCAGCACATAACACGTAGGTCTGTGTGCAGTTAAGTATGTGCTGGAGTGCTATTATGAAGCGAAGGCCAAGACAAACCTCCCAACGGAAGCTACTGCTCCTGGTCCCTGTGTGCTCTATTGCAAACCACAGTTTCCTTGGATCCTGAGACTCCATCAACCTACCCTGGCATCCCCCAAGCTGTGCTCTCCTGCTTGAGGCCTGCCAGGAGCTGATGCCAAGCAGTTTGGGGGGCAAGGGAGGGTGTTAAAGGGTTCTCAGCCACAGATCCATGCAAAGCCAATCCAACATGGACCCCAAGGCAGCCCAGACTCGCAGGAATGGAAAGACTCTCCAGCAACTCTACTGTGAGGGTGGTGAGACACTGGAACACCCAGAGAAGCTGTGGCTGCCCCATCCCTGGCAGTGTTCAAGGCCAGGTTGGACACAGGCTTGGAGCAAGCTGCTCCAGTGGAAGGGGTCCCTGCCTGTGGCAGGGGTTGGAGCTGGAGGAGCTCCAAGGTCCCTTCCGACCCAAACCAGGCTGGGATTCTATGAACTCTTTCACTCCCATTATTTTCAGAAGGATAGAGTGGAATTAAAGCTCTCAAATCACTGGAGCTGTTAAGAAACCAGGAGGTAAACCTGTAGCCTCGCTCAGAACACAGGAAAACTGTTTGGGTATGGAAACTGCACAGGATTACCTTGCTTTTCCTCCTCAGGTGCAAAACACGCTTGCTCTGACATTCCCAATGCCATCAAGATGTCCTTATTTCATCTGGTTTCAATGGGCAAGTCCTATGAATGGAAACTGAATCAGGGCAGAGTCGCTTAAACAGACTTCGCTGCTGCCTAATGAGCTGATGCTGACTAATCCTCTGCTTTACTTCCCAGTGAAAGGAACCCAGCAGGAGCATTAAGATGGGGTTTTAAAGAGCTAAAAGCCATGAATGATTTCATTTTACAGAGAGTATTTCTCTTGCACAAGTTGCTTCCATCAAGTGTTCTTTTCAAAGATCATATTCTCTACAGAACATCCCTGTAGCCTTCAGTGGTAAAAGCCCAAAGAACAGCAGAAGGAAACACAAAAGATGAAGAGAAGGGAAAGCTGGACACCATCTCCTATAAAATTTTCCATATAGAAGTGACTACAATCAGGAATGATGTGCAGGACCCTGCCTCTTGACCTACATATAAGTAACCAGGGACTAGAAACCTTTACTCTCCTCTTGCAGAGATGCAGCTCACTGTAACCATAACATAGCCCCAAATGTTGCTCATGGCTTTACTGTGGGACTGAGTGAACCTAAACACACTTAGAGCTGCTAGAAATATAAGTCTAAAATGTCCCCATTCCTTCTGTTTCCTCACAGGTCCTGCTAAACCACAGCTCAAAATACAAGAGTTGGAAATAAGGAGCCCTCAGAGTGGATGGGAAATCATTATCCATCTTTTCTGAAGCTGTAACAGAAAGATACCACCAACTATCTCATTCTGTGACTCCACAGTCCTGCTGAGTATGGAAAGCTGCCTCCATTCCCCATTTTCAGTGATGTCAGCCAAGGGAAAACAAATACACTCCATCCTTGGTGAGTTTTCCATAAAATCTGAAGTCAAACAACCTCAATGCTCCAACGTTTCACCTTTCATGATGTAGATATCCTAAAGATCATTTAAAGGGAGACAACATTTGCAGCCTAACCTCTTCTGTGATGGAGATGCAGATCTAGAACTGCTACATGCTGCTACCTGTGGATGTTCAAGTCTAAAGAACACTAACAGCAGACTTATGAAGATGGTAACTGGGAGAGATCCAGCCCTCTACAGTGAGGATGCTCAAGGCCTCATGCACCAGATCGGATATGGGACTGCTGCACTGGTATCTTCCTGTGCATGCATCCACAACTCTATTGGAAAACACTTCTTAGGAAAGGCCACAGCTTTATCCTTAAAACTAACGCAGCATAAACAGCCTTTAGCTAAACAGTGTAGCTCCTGAAAGCTGCCCAAGGTCAGCCCTGCCTCCTTCCTTCTTGACAACACCAGACCAACACAACTGCCTGCTTCCATTCCTTGCCAGCAGATAATCCAGTGGGAGTAATGCAGGACACCGAGGACAGGCTGGGAAATCTCACATTTACCCAAACATACAAGTTGGTTCCATCAGCAATGAGAAAGCAGAAACTGGGGTTAGGGATGGAGGAGAGAACAGGAGGAAAGGACAGGTGGATTTACCCAGTAAACCCCCTTCTCCTTACACCACAGAGACTTTGGATCAGGAATGTGAAACGAGAGCTGATGCAGAAAAGCTGAACCTGAGGAAGCGCAGGCGTGAAGTCAGTGCTTCGATGCAGAAGCTACGCTGCTGGAAATGCCTTCTGCTCAAGGTCACTGGCGAAGCTGCTTTAATGGCATTGCTTCAACAGCATTTAGAAGAATTCAATTAGAAAAGCCCAACTGGCACAGAGCAGAAATTCCTATGAAACACAACAAGCAGCATCACCTATAAGTAGAAAAGCACTGGAAGGGAGAGGGTTAACCAGATCCTGCTGACTCACCAAGGCAGCTCCATCCTTATCCCCTCTGAACAGGATGGGAAAGAAAGTCCCTGGAAAGCCAGAACCTGAAATGCAACTCCAGAGGGAAAAGGAAAGGAATGATTAAGTTGAAGATTAGCTGTTTTCTATGACAGCAAATAGCCCACCTTCCCTCTGGGAATTCAGATAACCCTTAGGAAGAAGTTTAGTTGGTCTCAAATAGATGGAGTGAAAGATTTCAGCCCCAGTGTTAAAGACAGAAAGCCCAACAGTTTCAACCCCCTCTTTCTTTCCTTTAGAAGAGACATTGTCACTTGATCATCACCTGATGGTACAGCCATGGTAGATAAGAACAAACTGGAACAGCAGCAGCCAGGGGAGGATCAAACACCCCAGAAGGTATTTCAAGCCCAACAACAGAGATTTAATAACTTCCAGTGTGTTTTATTCCAAACAGCATGTGACCTATTTCAGGCCTAACTCTGAGCTGACTATAATTAACTGCTATTTCTACAGACTTCAATTTACATGAAATAGCTTGGAAAAAGAAAAGGAATTAAAGCAGGGCAATTGCTAAAGTTAAAAAAGAAGTCAGAAACCCATTTTTCAGTTAAAACATCGGCCAAAAATACGTTGCATATCAGGTCTAGAGAACAGGTTTCCAGCAGAACTCCAAGGGAAATGTTTTAAAGAGGCTTTTGTGCTCTTAGCACAAGGATAAAATGGGATTTCATAGTCTGAAAACTCTACTTTCTCTACAAGAGCAATGCACGAGTGTGGAGCTCCTGCCTCTGGGACAGAAGCACAGAAATCCTACAATCAACCAGGGTGGAAAAGACCTTTAAGTCCAGCCATCCCAGCACCACTAAGCCATGGCACTGAGGGCTTTGTCTCCATGGTGTGTGAACACTTGCAGGGACGGTGATGGGACTGCCCTGGTCCTGCTGGTTATGCCATTTCTGATCCAGGCCAGGATGCTGTTGGCTTCTGGGCTGCCTGGGCACAAGCTGCTGCCATTAAACCCTGCCATGAAATTCAGATGCTGCTTTTTTAACCTCTGTCCCCATTTCATCTACAAAAAGGATCACAATTTCCTTAACTTTATTTGGGTATCTCTGAGATTCCCAACCCTAGTGAGACATGTTCCATCTCCCATTCTCTTCTCTCCTGCTTCCTTACTTAACACAACCTTTTCATAGTATCCTAGAATCACAGAGAGGTTTGGGTTGCAAAGGACTTTAAGATCACCCAATTCCAACCCCCTGCCATGGGCAGGGACACCTCACACTAGACCATGTCACACAAGGCTTCGTCCAACCTGGCCTTGAACGCTGCCAGGGATGGATTTCCTGCCTCCCTTTCCAGCGCCACCCCCATACAAAATCCCAGGAATGAAGAGAAGCAGAAGACAGCTCTGCTTCAGAAACCCATGCACACATTCCACAAGGATAACAACTTCTTTATCTCCAGGCTTTCCTTTTTCTCTCCCTCGCAGACACTCTTTATCTTCACTAGAAAATGTTCTCTCTCCATGCAGGTGAGCTATCACAAAATCCCTTTTTTAGTCAACCTGACAAAGAAAAACAGAAGGCACCTACAGGGATTTTAATTAGAGCTTGGCATGCTACACATATCCAAATAGGTAAATCCTTCTGCCCCCCACCTCCAGTTTGCTGCTTCAAGGACATCTCTGTGCTTTGAATCCATCCTTTGAAATGTTTAGTTCTCTGGTAACTTTTGAAGCAGCAGAAGAATAAACCCATGGAAATCTTTTGTAAGGGAGGAAAACAAAAACCCTCCCAGTGCCCTTATCTGTGCCAGCACCTCCATAAAGCCACCCACTGCATTTCACCCCACCGCATCCCTTTGCTGGAGAGAGCCACATCTGCTTCACAGCTCAGCCTCAGGCTGCTTCTGCAAGACTGAGGGTGAAGAGGTGATTCAGAGCAGCCTGAGGAGAAGGACTTGGGGGTGTTGGGTGATGAGAAGCTCCCCATGACCCAGCTTCAGTGTGTGCTTGAGACCAGAGCCCCCCCAAGTGCTGGGCTGCACCCCACTTGCAGCACTGTGCACAGGTCTGGTGTCCTCAGCATCAGAAGGATGTGGAGCTGATGGAGCAAAGTCAGAGGAAGCCACGAGGATGCTCAGGGGCTGGAGCATCTCCCATATGCAGCCAGGCTGAGAACACTGGGGGTGTTCAGCCTGGAGAAGAGAAGCTGTGTGGAGACCTCAGAGCAGCTTCCAGTGTCTGAAGGGGGCTATGAGGATGCTGGGGAGGGGCTTTTCATCAGGGACTGCAGTGATGGGACAAGAGGTGATGGGTTCAGACTGAAACAGGGGAAGTTCAGGATGGAGATAAGCAAGAAGCTCTTCCCAGGATGCCCAGAGAAGCTGTGGCTGCCCCATCCCTGGCAGTGTTCAAGGCCATGTTGAGCCTTGGGTGACATGGTCTAGTGTGAGGCATCCCTGCCCGTGGCAGGGGGGTGGAACTGGATGATCTTAAGCTCCTCTCCAACCCAAACCAGTCTGATTCTATGATTCCCAGCACTGCAGTGAATGAATACATACAGCCAAGGCATGCACAGCTTCCAGCTTGCAGGGTGTTTAGAAGAAAGGCTTTGAATTCATTTAAACAACAAAAAGGCAACATCCATTCAAGACAGTCATGAAGTTAAGGAGAACAAACAACACAGCCCAGTGAATCAGTGAGTTATAACACACCCCAGAACTGCAAGAGGTTTGGGCTCCAAAGCACCCGCACCTACTCAGCTGTGGGCTGAACTCTGTGCCAGCAACACAAGGATGTGCTGTAAAACACCAGAGGATGTGCACTAAAAGGCACAGAGCTTTGTTCATTTACACAAGGAGTTAACTTCCACGGGAGAGAACACAGGGCAGGAACAGCTGTATGACCCCAGATGTGCCCTACCTCTTAGCTGACAGCTTCTTTGCTCCCTTGTAGCAACTTGTGCTGCAGGCAGACTCTTGGCAGCAGTTAGTTCACTGTCTTGTTCTCTTTCTTTCCACATCAGGCCATTCTGACCCAGTAGTGATGTGGTCTGGCTAAACAGGGTCACCAAAACATCCACTTCCACCCAAAGAGCATGCAGCCATGGAAGGAGTAGAAAGCAGTAACCCCCAAACAGCAAAGAAATACAGCACTGCGTCAAGAATAAACCAAAAGGAAACCAACAAGGGAATAGACAGGAATTAAGGCTTTTAAAAGTTAATAACAGAAGGGTAGTTCCCTGTTTGCTCCCTACAAGAACAGTGCATCATCATGTACTCTGCATGCCTGCTTGCAGAAGAGCTCAGAGGTCATAATCAGCCTTTTGCTGGAAAATGCTCCTGATGGGGCTTTATCCCAACTGAATAGTGTTAATTGTGTACAGCAGCAGCAGCAATTGCTGTCAGCACCATTTTCTCTTCCTCCCCTTTGGTTTTCAACGCTAGCAGCAGCCAGTCCTTAGCATCCCGAAATGAAAAGTATGGCTCTTGTTCCCGTTTCCCACCCTCCACCCCAAACACAGGGGGAATAATGACACTTGCAAAGGACGGCCACCGAGAATGGACTGGGCATTCCGGCCTTGTAGTAGCATCCACATCAAGATAAAGGCTTCTACTACAGATAGCAGCTATTAAAAAGCCTCTGTAGTGTTCAGAGGCCCAGCTTGAATCCCCATGCAGCTGTGCCTGTCAGTTGACCTGTTCTGAATTAGAGCTGCCCCGTCTCTCAACTGAGATAAGACTTTTTATCTTGCCAACCCTTAGAATCCTCTGCTGATAGGCACATACGTGCCCTTTCACTGCAGTCAAATCAACTTTTCAGCTCTTTTCCTATGCTATAGACATTTCCATATCGCAGTAGAGGCACTGCTCAGACAACAGACAAGCAAAGAGCAGGTGCCATTAAGTCCTAACGTACAGAAGGGCACTAGAAAGGCCTCTTTTTGAGCATGACAGGCAAATAGGATGTTCCTCCCATGTGGGTTTCAACAAGCATCGTGCTTCATAGTTTTGCCCAAGCAAAAGGCAAGCCACACTGACCACAGCTGAAACTGTGGCTGGAAAAGGGAAAACATTCACCTCCATCAAAGTACCAGCAGTAAATAATAACCCTCCTTTCAACAGAGACAGCAACACTGACACTGCACTGCTCAGAGCTGCTTTGACTCGTCTCAAAGACTTTGTTCCTTAGTGAGATCTATCAGTTGAACCCTCAGTAACTACATGCATTCCTTATGGTTTTAGCACCCTGGTAACTGAGATGACTGAAGCACCCCCATGTCCTCAGTCCTTTGAGTAAAGAAAGCTGTCTAGGGCATTGGAACTGGATGATCTTAAGGTCCCTTCCAACCCAAACCACTCTACGATTCTATGCTCAAACCGCAAACCCCACCAACACTAGACATGGAAAACTCATACCAAGTTCAGTGCTCTGATTAATCCTTCTTACACTTCCCAGCACCCACCACTGCACTGTAAGGTAGTTATAAAGTCACCTTCACTGAACTTTGGCCCCTCAGATGAAGTAGTACAGATTAGGAACTACTGAACCCTGCCTGCCTTTCATCTTCAGCTCGTTTCAAGGCAGAACAGGCTCTTGTCCCAACAGGCTCAGCACATGCAGCCAAACCTCCTCTTTATTTCTCTGCAGTGCCTTCTTCCTCAGTATTTGGGATTCAGACGAGTGCAAAGAACCAAGCACAGTTACTGCAAAAGCTTTGAATGTGTTTCAGGCAGAGATGGGCAGCCCTGCTGCACTGCCTCCAGCACAGCAAACCCTGCTGACCTGCACCTCCTCCTGCTCTCCTCCACAGCAGCATCAGCCAGGGATAGATGGATGCTTGGAGATGCCAATTACCCTACAGGGACACAACAGGGTTGTGGAAGGAGAGGAAAACAGCCTCTCTGCTTGCTGCTTGGCTTTTGTTGCCATACTGCACCTGTCAACACTATCTCAGTTCCCATGAGAGCAGTTCCACCTCCCAGTCGCTGCAGTCTCACCACTTCTTCTCAAGAAGGCCCAAGGAGACTTTCAGAGCTTACTGTGAGATAAAAGATCAACTCTAAGAGATGGGCAAGAACATGGTCTAGTGTGAAGCATCCCTGCCTGTAGCAGGGGGTTGGAACTGGATGATCTTCAGGTCCTTTCCAATCCAAATCAGTCTGAGATGCCATGATTAGCACCAAAATCCTGTAGCCCCTCCAGAACTCGTGGGGGTTTTTGTGCATAGAATTTAAAACACATCTATTTCACCTATACACAGTGTTTGGAGACACAGGGATGCTTTTTACCCCAGGAGGTGCTCACTTGTCTGCATGGGCTCCAGAGGAAGACACAGTCACCAGTTTCCAACTGCACAAGCTGGGGCAGATGTGTCCTGCCAGAGGAGGTGATTTCTAACTCCATTCACCTGATCCAATGAGTAGAACATCATCAGAGGAAACTTCAGGACTCTCTAGAAGGAACAAGGTCGCTTAAGTTCCTTGGCTCAAATGAAGACAGCATTTGGAGGGGGGGAGCAGAAACCAACCCACCAGTCCTAATTTTAAACAGAACCATCAGGTCACAATCAGCTCTAACCTACATTTGGGTTGGGGAGGGTGTTTTGCTTTGGCTTTATAAAACCAGTCTAAAAAGCTTCACATTTAGGGTCTGAACAGCTGAATCAGGTGCATTCCAAACACAGTAGCCTTAGAGATAAGCAAAGCTTTGCAGAACTTGGGTGCATGAAGTTATTGCCAGCACAGCTGCTATGCTGTCAAATGTGGTTATCAGGGGACACAAACCAGCTCATTCTTTGCCTTGAATCCTGTCCTTCATCCTCACTGTGAAATCCAAGCGCTGTCTGCTCCTTTAGTGATGCTCAATAGTCTGCTTGCACTTACAAGCCATGTTAGTCAAATGCCCCCAACCTTTGCAACAAAGAACCAACAATTGCCATCATTTGTGTCTATTCTTTACTTCATATTCCCATATTTACTGCCAGTCTAAAAACATGGGTCAGTTTTGCTCCCATCTGACTGAATGGCAAATAATGGATGTATAGGAATGCTTGTTACTCCAGTGCTTTCCTCAAGAGCCCAACCAGAATGCTGCTTTCCTTTAGACACATCCCTAGCTACTGGCAGGTACTCCATAAGCCCCATTTATACATATGCATCCTCGTGAACTTGAGTCAAAATACAGCCCCAGAACACAATGATGACTCTAAAAACCCTAAACTGACATCCCTGCCATTGGTGACAGGGCAGCTACAAGGCAGCAGCTTCACCACGCAGGGTAGGAAGCACAGCAGGGAGTTGTTTAGCAGCAACAGAGATGTCTTTGAGGAAGCATTACCTCATTCGCCTCCTCCACATCCATTCCCAATTGGAATGAGGATATAAAAGCCATACTATTCAGAAAAGACAAGAAGCAAATGAAGGCGCACAGCACAGGGAAAGCAGGGAGACAGAAGGACCTGCTTTCCCCACCCAGCTTTGTTCCCCTATTGAAAAGCTAGAGCCTAATATTAAGAAAGTACACAACAATAACCACCAAAATTGCCCCACTGATTTAAGAGAGGGTAGAAAAACCCCACACAGAACAAGTCATGGTAGAGGAACGGCCTTTTAGGGCACCTTAGAAACAGAGAGATGCTTTTTAAAGCACACAAGGGCCACAGAGGCTTCCTCTTCCCTTCTCCCCCACACCTAATGTCTCTCAGTTGTACATGCTGGAAACATCTAAGCCTCAGAATCTAATGGAACAATTGTCTTAAAGAACAAATTTGTTCTTTTGCTTTATTAAAATAAGAAGGCAGAAGAGGAAGGGTTTGAAACAGATTCTGCAATGGGAAAGCAAACCAATATTGGCTCCCAACCGGTCCTCCTGGTAGCACACTTTTCCTGCACTACATAAGCAGGTTCTAGCTCCTCCACAGGCAGAACCATAGAATGGTTTGGATCAGAAGGGACCTTCAAAGCTCATCTTGTCCAGCCCCCTGCAATGAACAAGGACATCCTCAACTGGACCAGGTTGTAACCACAGCCTTGAATGTCTCCAGGGACATCCACAGCACCACTGAGTAGAAGACAGACCCATCCTGAATCCTCTGCCCTGCTGAACCCACGAGGCCTCCATCATTCTGGGACTCCAAGCATCAAGAGCAGTATCATACTCACAGCAGCACCAAAACCCCTGGTACATACTTGCACAGGATACAGCATCTCAGCATCAACTCACTCCAAAGCCTGTGGCCTGGCAAATTCACACCATCACAGAATCATAGATTAGTTAGGGTTGGAAAGGACCTTACGATCATCCACTTCCAACCCCCCTGCCATGGACAGGGATACCTCACACTAGACCATGCCATGCAAGGCTCCATCCAACCTGGTTTTGAACACCGCCAGGGATGGAGCACTCACAATCTCCCTGGGCAACCCATTCCAGTGCCTCACCACCCTCACAGTAAAGAACTTCTTCCTTATATCTAACCTAAACTTCCCCTGTTTAAGAGGTCAACATAGATGTGAGTTTGTAACAGTCCTGACCGACGGCAAACCCACAGCTCTAAAATGGACTTTCCTGGATCCTAGGTAAAAGACCTGCAGAGACAAGCACAGCCCATGAAACAAAAATCACCTAAGCCACAATGAGGAGGAAGAAACGGAGGGAAAGAGCATCTTGCACATTACTTGCAATAACAGAAGACTTAAACTGAAAAGCAATCATTACTAACACATGGCACTCAAATGTGTTTCCTGTTAAATTACTTCACTGTAGTCTCAAATTACTGGCAGCAATGATTTCTTATTAACTGATACTAATTGTGCAGTTCTGGTGTCCTTAACATCAGAAGGACATGGAGCTGATGGAGCAAGGCTAGAGGAGGCCACGAGGATGAGCAGGGACTGGAGCATCTTCTGTATGGAGACAGGCTGGGAAAGTTGGGGCTGTTCAGTCTGGGAGAGAGAAGGCTGCGTGGAGACCTCATAGCAGCTTCCAGTATCTGAAAGGGGCCTATAGGGATGCTGGGGAGGGACTCTTCATTAGGGACTGTAGTGACAGGACAAGGGGTAACGGGTTCAAACTCAAACAGGAGAGGTTTAGATTGGATATAAGGAAGAAATTCTTTGCTGTGAGGGTGGTGAGGCACTGGAATGGGTTGCCCAAGGAGGTTGTGAGTGCTCCATCCCTGGCAGTGTTCAAGACCAGGTTGGAAGAAGCCTTGGGTGCCGTGGTTTAGTGTGAGGTGTCCCTGCTTATGGCAGGGGGGCTGGAACTGGATGATCTTAAGGTCCTTTCCAACCCAAACTATTCTATGATTCTATGTTGAAAGCACGTGTACCCGTAACACAGCCCTGCTGTTCACATCTCCACTTGTGCCTCTGTGCGTGCTGCAATTACCTTATTTCTATGTATAAACATAAACAAAACGTAGGATTCATTGTGGGCACAACCAACGTTTATAGAAGTTGAGGTTGCATTTAGCAACCCTGATCTGCAATTAGTGCATCCTGGTGGCCTACACAGAAACCACATTCGCACATCCCAGACACAAACCTGTTCTCAGAGCAGCCCATAATGCCATCAAATTGCTATATCACAAAATCCCAGCTTCCACCTCCCATACTTTGTGAATTTAAAGCGGAGCTACCATGAAAAGAAGAAACAAGTTAGCATTCACCTCACAGAGCTGTATTTACTCATCTAAGCGGTTGAGGTGTAGTTAGCATCCTTCCTACCATTTAAAATGGTATAAATGAAGGAGACGGGGGGAAGAAAGAAGTTCTAAAACACCTCCTAGGGAGGGAAAAAAATCAATCTCTACAAACACAAACCCTCCTTCATTGATTCACCTGAGAATCAGAATTTACTTCATTTCCAGACACCCACATCCAAGCCATGAATCAGTGTGTTTTCTGGCTGAAAGCCAGTGCTGCAGTTCTAGTTTCTGTGACAATATTGATGCCTCAGCGCTCCATAGTCTTACATATAAAGGGATTCATTCAAAAAGAAACAAGCAATTCGGAGGGGAGAGGGGGAAGTGGAAGTGTGGGCAAGACCATTATAGAAGAGACTGCTCAAAAAGCACTCCTGTAGAAGTCAGCTTGCTGAAAACACCACCAGGAAACAGGGAATCCATCACAGGAGCTATTCCTGCCACAGGACACGGCGCAACTTCCCAAGTGCCTCTCTTGGTAGTAGAACTTCATTGCTGGAGGCTTCCCTTTCCATCTCTTCTAATGGCAGCTAATGCAGAGGAAAAGGTCATTTTCTATGTATTTTGATTATTTTTGCTTGAACATCTGTTTGCTTCTCTCTGAAAGAATGCACTGTTGTCCATATACATCCTGACCTAGCTTTGCTCCCGTTTCAACTGTTTCCAAGCTGAAAATCATCTTCGGTGGCACGGTTTAGTGTGAGGTGTCCCTGCTTATGGCAGGGGGGATTGGAACTAGATGACCTTAAGGTCCTTTCCAACCCTAACTATTCTATATGATTCTATGATCATCATCACAGGAAGCAAAGGGAACACACTTGGTCATGGGCAAACCCTTCTGTCTCCTTTGGCATGTTCTTAATGTGCCACTAAACAACAGCACAAAGACTAATGGATGAGAATTTCCTGTTAGCATGTCACCCAAGCGACAGGAACAACACACGCCACTCATTCTCCTGAGAACAAACTGAGCTGGGACCTGCGGGAGCAGGAATACGGCTCAGCTACAGCGTATTCCTTTGGCCTGGAGCTTTGGCAATTCATTTCCATGATGACAATAACCACCACTTAGATGACAGAAGATTGTTTATTTGCCATCTCATTGGTTTTAGACAGTTGCACTGCCATTTGAGCTTGATAGAAAGGACTCTGCGCTTACTTCATTGGGACTGTACAAATCAGCGCTACCCACGATCCCTCAGCAAGCCCCAAACATATTCCCCCTCCCAAATCATTCATAATAGAAGTTAATACCTTACCATCAACACATTTGCTTTTCTCTCTGAGGAAGGCACTTGTGCTGCAAAGGGCTTTACTGCAGAGTGCCTCTTTGCATTACGGCCTCAGTTTTGGAGCGGAGAAACATCTGGCCCTCAGCAGAAGTCTAATAAAGGACTGGTGAGTGGGTTTTTCCTCTCAAAAAAGAAGAGGCATAAAATGTACCCTAAGTAATGAAACTGCTGTTCATTCAATGAAATGCTGGTTCATTTAGTCAGGCTGAAAACCTGCCCAAACCCATTACCTAGCTTCCTGTAATCTTCTGGAGTCCTGTGACCATCTCCAGAATCCATCCTCAACAGCCCCAGCAACTGCACTGCAGGGAAACCATGCTTTAAGAACCCAACAATGAGCACTAATCTCCATCTTTTCTGTTTTAAAGCTTCAGAGCTTGGAAAGGTCTTCCTCCTAGCAAAAACAGTCAATGATATCAGAGGCACCCATGAAGGCCTGGTAGCAGAAAGCACCGGATCTAAGTGCGAGTACATGCCTCCAGAAAAGCCTCATAATCCCAACCTTTTTAGTATCTCTGCTAGATTTAAAGATTAATGCTTTACATAATTCAATAGATGGTATTTTGGAGTTTCAGCAATGGATTCTCAGAGCTAAAATTACATAGAAATAACGGGGCAAAGCAGTTATTATAATAATCTTATAACCTTGTGTCCTAGGACTGATGAAAGCTACACATCCATTGCTTGGCCGGTCCAAGGGGAAAGGGGCTTCCCTTGGATACTGGATCTTTGTGTCTTTCCTTCCTTTTAAAAGGAAGTGGTAGAATTGCCATCCCTGGAAGGGTTCACAAACTGCATAGATGAGGCCCTCAGTGATGTGGTTTAGTGGTGGTCTTAGCAGCCCTGGGGAAATGGTTGCACTTGATGATCCTAAAGGTCTTTTCCAACCTGGTTAATTCTACATTCTAAACCTATATTCAGGAAGAAAGAGGTCTGTCTCCGGTATCTCCTTATTTGATGGCACATTGCGACAGTGAATGACCCTGGAAGGCTCTGCAATTGCCAAGAGTAACGTCAAACCTTGAGGGCAGCATGGTCCACTGGAACCGCACAAATACACTTGACAAGCAAACACACTGTTTGCTATGCAAAACACAGGAACCTGGTGCCCCATGTGTCACAACCGGACAGCATCACAACCTGCAGACACTGAACATGTATGGAATGAAGATAACCCATTCTTACCGGTAAGACAATATTCCTGACAGCATCCACAGCAACACCCTGACTGCGCCTGTTAAAGGCCTCAGGAACAGCTACAGCTTCTTCAGAGCAGCACAAGCCTTCCCTTTAACATGAGAAACATGTTCAGGCAAAATGGCTTTTGCCATGTCTCATCTTGCCCAACTTTTTAAGGCCTTCCAGCTGTGCTGCTATAGCTGTATATTGAGCAATCACCAGGCAAGAAGGAATTTGCTTTGTATTTAGAGAGCAATACTTACCCTATGGCGTTCAAAATCGGGTTCTCTATAGTCTGTCCCTCATGGAATTAAAAGACAATGACAGCAAGGAGCCAAAAACGGCTGTTCCCCTTCCATAGGCAACAAATGGCTCTAAAAGGCACATGCGTTGTTTGAAAAGGCCAAACCTGCTCTCAAAGGCCTGTCCTTTGAAAAGGACAAACCTGATCTTGTGAGGAAACAACAGGGTTCTGCCACACACTGCCTCTTTTTGCTTCCTGAGTTGCATTCCTTCCTACCCATGAGGACAACCACTCTGTACCCAGAACAAACGTACCCACCCCGCTTCAAATGCCTGATTCATTCCACTTGTCCCTGTCTCTCCTGGTCCTACCCACACCCATCTCAGCCTTCACCCCCAAACGCTGCTGATGTGAACCCCATTGGAAAGACAGGCTGATCAACAACCACCACCTAACCAGGAGGGCTGCAAGAGATCCAAGGCCAAGCAGAGCAGAGGCTGAAGGTCTGCATGGTCAGAAGAGTTTTAAAGTAGCTGTGAAAATGAACGCAACCCAAACCAGGCTCCAATGCACTGTCCCTTCACTGCGCTTGTGGAAAAGCAGCAGGAACAACAAACCCCAACCCAAACCAACCCAGCCAGACCCCAAAACCCTCAAGTGCTGTACGAAGGGTCAAAAGCTGAACTTCCCAGCTGAAAACCACCCCAGCATGTGTTGCTTGGAGCTACTCAGACCTGAGAAAGCTCCATGGCAATCACTGCAAAGCAGGAAATGAACATCTGCTGGTTCCATTTATTACCAACACCATCGTGACACTGAGACTCTTGCTAGGAAGTGAGAGTAGCTTCACAGTAGAGCAGTGGGCAAGTCAGGCAGCCCTGTTCTATTTCAAGCTCTAGACTCAATGGTTGCTTGACACAGGAAAGGCTTTGCTGAGCATCCTTATTTCCCAATGTCTTCAGACAGTTTCTGTCCTCCATGCTTTTCCCTTTCCATGTCCCAAATGGAAACAGCTCCCTTACTTCAGAGCACTGCCAGCAGTAATTACACCACACAGAGCTCACCAAACAAAAGACAGACACAAGTAACTGTGTAATCTCCCTGGAACACTTCAGCTCTCTTCCATGCATGCTTTTACTCCTTCCCCTGGCAGCCAAAACCCGCACGTGACTGTGGTACGCCAAGAGAACAGCAACAACTCAGTGCATCCTGCATCCATGGCACACAAAGGCCAAGTGCTCATTGGCTGTAATGGAAGTAGGTGTTGAAAAGATTTCGTTTTAAATCCCTATCTGCAGCTTGCTTCGGTTTAAATGAATTCCAAAGTAAAAATCCAAACTTCTCAGAAATCACTGTGCTTTTACAGTTATGAGAGAATAAAGCCAGCCTTAGCAGGAATCATGGAATCCCAGACTGGTTTGGGTTGGAAAGAACCTTAAAGCTCATCCAGCTCCAATCCCCTGCCACAGCCAGAGATACCTTCCACTGGAGCAGTTTGCTCCAAGCCCCTGTGTCCAACCTGGCCAGGGATGGGGCAGCCACAGCTTCTCTGGGCACCCTGTGCCAGCGCCTCAGCACCCTCACAGGGAAGAGCTTCTGCCTAAGAGCTCAGCTCAGTTTCCCCTTGGGCAGGTTCAAGCCATTCCCCTTGGCCTGTCCCTACAGGCCCTTGCCCCAAGCCCCTCTCCAGGTTTCCTGGAGCCCCTTTAGGCACTGGAGCTGCTCTCAGGTCTCCCCTTAAGGAACCTTCTCCTCTCCTGGCTGGACAAGCTCACCTGAATGGTGCCATGCTCCCCAGAAAAGGAACAACCCTGTCAAAGGCAAGGAAAGGACCCAACTTTACCTTTAACAAGGTGCTTCTTGCTAGGTCAGCTCTTCAGCACTATGCTGGTTTATGGAGCAGAAAACGAAGAAGTGTCTAGGGATGGAATATCCTTCATCCAGGTGAAACTGGGAAACAGGAAGCCAGTAATAATCGGAGGGGGTACAATTAACCACCTGCACTGTCTGAAATACATCCTATAACGGCACTTACCTTTAAATAATGACAACGAGAAATGGATTTCCAGGACTAACGAAGGTGTTGTGAAGCGATGACTCGCCTTCCTCAGCCCAGACAGGACAACCCTACACTGAAATCCTTCAGTGTCCTTCAGGGCACAACTCAAACCATGGAAGCTTGCAAAAATAAGGCCATTCCTGCAACCCAAATTAGGCTGTAAAGGACCCCAGAGAATTTCCTCCCCTGCAAGACCTGTCCTGAATCGGCAATCCGCAGCCCTTAATAGCCCTGCTCCATCTCTCCCCAGAGGCTGGGACAATCAAACAGGACACAGAAGGTCCCACAGAGCCTCCTGCCTTACAAAAGCAGGCTTCTTCCACGAACTCCTGAGGATGGCAAGGACACGGCAGTGACTGAGTTCTCACTGTAACGAGCTCACAGCACATACGAGAGGCCCAAATTTAACATCCCGCTATTTATAACACTGCATAGAAATTGGGGTTTCATCACAGTGAATTCTTCTCCCACCCTGTTCCAATCACCATCCATCTCTACCCTCATGAAGCAACCTTGGGTGCTCTGCTTCCTGTCAGAGGCAGAAAGAGTAAGCCCACGACTCAAAGCAATGCAGAATACCCCGTACCCATCTCTGCCAAGGGTCCTGCCATGCTGTTCAGCCTTATTTAATGAAACTGAAAGCTGGTGCTAAACATCCTCCACTCGAACCATCTGCACTTCGGCTTCTCATCTCACACTTGTTCTCTTCCCTTTGCCCCTCCTGTTACATCCCATTCCGTCCCTCCAGCTCTGCTGAAAGCCTGGTATTGCTATTTCTTCCCAGCTGTGGAACTGACACTATCTGGCACTGCTAACTGACAGGCAATAATCTGTTTACTCCCTCCTGGAACCAATTCCATGACATGATATCCACAGTGCTAAAGCTTTGGATGATCCCATGCTCTGGAACTCTGCGCTTAAACCCTCCCACTGAAGCAGTGATTAGAATTCTCTCTTGATATGCCACCAAGAAGAACTTGAGATGACAAGTACCCTCCCCAAGAGCTCACAGAAATCACTCTATCACTGAGCAGTACAGAAGTCATACTGGAATACATGGAAGGGGAAAAATCCCACCACTCAAAAGAAGCTTAAGAGAAGCTGGAGTCCCAGGGATGTGGGACTAGATGAGCTTTAAGCTCCCTTCCAACTCAAACCCTTCTAAGAACCTATGAAACTGCCCACTGCCTTGCCTTGGCAAGGTCCAGAGTTGGGAAAGCCATTCAGGATGATTCAGAAGCCATCCCCACAGCAATACTACCTTGACAAGCCACATAAAGGAGCTGATTCAAGGGGGGGGGGAAACCCAAAGAATCAGCTGAAAAAGATGCAGTCCCACTTACAGCTGCCCAAAGGTGCAGTCTGCCACTGCCCCTGCTCCAAATACAAGCGACTAAATCTGATGTAAATCAGTTGGAAATAAACAGGCAAGCTCTTCTCCATCTGTGGCTGAATTGGTGACTCACTTTGGGAGGTCATGACGGGAGAGAAGGGGTGGCCATGGACTGTGAGGGGCAGCCATTGTGAGGGCTGATTGTGAGAGGAGATGAGGGGTGGGCAGGAGGGGTAGGGAGAGCAGTGTGGGTCACTACGGGGGGCAGATGAGGGATCGGCAGGAGGGGTAGGGAGAACAGTGTGGGTCAGTATGGGGGCAGATGAGGGGTCGGCAGGAGGGGTAGGGAGAACAGTGTGGGTCAGTATGGGGGGCAGATGAGGGGTCGGCAGGAGGGGTAGGGAGAACAGTGTGGGTCAGTATGGGGGGCAGATGAGCGGTGGGCAGGAAGAGCAGTGTGGTTCACTATGGGGAGCAGATGAGGGGTGGCTGTGCGTTGAGATCATGGGTGGCAGCCACGAGGAGAGACCACTTTGCCCTCAGTGCCACGGGTTAGTGGTGGCCTTGGCAGTGCTGGGGAATGGGTAGACTTGGTCTTAGAAGGTCTTTTCCAACGCAGTTCATGCTATGATTGCTAAAGGATTTGTGCTCTCTTCCCTTCTCGCTCCCGCTTTGCCATGAAGCTTTACCATGCAAGCCCTGTCTCCCTCTCATCTGTTACCATAGCAGCCTAAGAGAATGCAACGTTAACAAAAGATTACTTCCCCCCCCCCCATAATTTATTTATATGCAAGTAACCCACCGAGACTTGACAATAGCGCTGCCTGCACATTCACACTACAGGAAAAGGGATATTTTCTTCCAAACTCATGATACAAGAATAATTAAAATTCCTCTGGAGAGAGAGAAAAAATATCCTGAACTTCTAAGGATTAAGGGAATGCAGCAGAAGATCTGGATAGGCTGCTGGTTTGGAATTAGAGCTTGGGGAGGGGGGGGGGGGGGGA
>NDXB01014743.1:265856-275914 GCA_002631895.1 Agapornis roseicollis
GGGGGGGGAAGCAAGAGGCTTAACAGGTCCACAGCTCAAGTATAACTCTCCAGAAAGCTTTCCACTGTTTTTAACAGAACTCTAAGAACCAGCAAGAGGCTGAACTGGGGAAAAAACCCTAATTCCAGGCATTTACATTTAATTAAAAATCAAAACGGGAAAATGGAAAGCAAGCTACCTAGAGAAAGGCTCTTAAAAGCACAGCCTTTCGAGACATACCTGCTCCTGATACGCTGGGTTTCAGCCAAAGTCAGCTGTTGAATTCCTGCGCGAACAACTCGTGTACAATCAGCTTGCTTACAGAGTCTGAGAGGCAAACAGCGAGCATCAATCAAACCCCAGCTTGGGTGCCTCTGGTGCTGTCACATCCCCCTGGCAGGACCCAGCTCCAGCAAGGCAAGCAAGACTGATCCAGGGATGGCAGCAGCTCCAGCCCAGAGTCTGGCTCATAACACCGTATCCCAGTGTTGAGGCAGGCCTGAGGTCAAGCTGGGAAGCCAATCCTTAGGTCATGGTTAGGCTCAGGTCCATAGCAACTGGGGAGAGCTAAGCCCGAGCCAGGAGGCTGCCCTGTGGGTTGAGGTCCAGACCAAGCTACCCCTGGGGCAGACACTTGTGGCCAAGCAGAAGACCACACTCCTCCAGCACAGCCCAGGGAGAGACTGAGGAGCCTGAGCTTCCTGGGCTCAGGGATGTGGGTGCAGACACCAGATGAGGATGCTCAGGGCCAGTGGGGCATATTAGTGCCCTCAAGGCCCTAAGGAGTTTTCAAACAGGTGTATCACCTTCCTAGGCTAAAGGAAAATGTGCTGCCTGCATCCCTCCAACCCCATTAGATTAACAGACTTGGTCCAGTAGCGCTCACCATGTGAAAAGCAAGTTTGATCTCTCTGTCAGTGATCCGCAAAGATGAGTATGCATTACAATCTATAAGTTCTATCACTTCTGTTACATCCACACTGAGCTAAATATAGGGTTCAGAACAGAGTTCTGCTCAACACGTGTTCCAGGTAACTTCCAATTCACCATCTCCCAAACAGCTCCCAAGCATCTGCAGTATTTTCTGAAGGTTGGAATTTAATGCCAAAATAAGAAATCCTGGTACATTCAAGGCAGAATAGCCACTTGAGATGAAACCTCTCCTCACTAGAAAGATCTTACGGTGCCTTTAATGCAGGCATTTCTAGAGCTTGATATATTCAACAACTTACACATTCATCAACAGTGTAAAAATCACTGCGGAACACTGAACAATGCTCTATGTAAATGTATTCATAACATGAGGTTTGTGGTTCCCCACTGGTTACTGTACACATAGAAGCAGACAGCCCTGTCGTGACACTATTTTTCCAGCTATACCAAGGACTAAATCCTCACCTGCTTTTAGCTCCACTAGAATCCATACAGATATAACAGTTGAAGCTGACTGCCCTCTGAAATTCACTGGTTCCATCGTCCAAGAGGAGGAGCAGACCTACCTGACACTGGGGAGCAATTCTCTACCCTTTCTTTGGCAACACATCCCTGAAACAGGTCTATGGGATTTTGGGTACTTGACTTTAGTGAAATAGTTGTTGATGCTTCCCTTTGGAACAGCCTGCAGTTCCTAGCCTCCCCATTATTTAATTCTAAGCATCAAATGCCCAACATTAAAAACACTCCTCAAAGAAAATTGCTTTTATTATTTCCTGTTGCATGCCTTTTGGTTAAGCAATTTCTTTAACAGCTCAATTAGAGAATGCCTTTGAAAGGCCAAATACAATTGGCATGATTACTTTGCCAATAGTGACAACTTCCCATTTGCTTCTATAAATGGGAAGCGTGCCATGCAGGAACCATAGAAGATGGGCTGCTGAGCTGCTCTGACTTTGAGGTAAAGCAGAGAAACACTTCACTACCAAGCCTCCGTGCCCCATCGCCAAGACACTGAGGAGCAGATGAGTCTGTAGACTTCAGTGTATTACTCATTCAATCCAACCCAGAGAAGGGCTTTCACATACATGTATGCCCGAAAAAGGTGAAGTAGAAGGTGTGAAGACCTTGTTTGCAGCAAGTGCTGGAGATCAAGGAAGGAAGAGAAATTTCATGCAATAAATGAAAATCATAGAATGGCTTGGGTTGGAAAAGGAACTTAAGATCATCCAGTTCCAAACCCCCTGCCATGGGCAGGGACACCTTCCACTGGACCAGCTTGCTTCAAGCCCCTGTGTCCAACCTGGCCTTGAACACTGCCAGGGATAGGGCAGCCACAGCTTCTCTGGGCATCCTGTGCCAGTGCATCACCACCCTCACAGGGAAGAACTGCCTTACATCTAACCTGAACCTCCCCTGTTTCAGTTTGAACCCATCACCCCTTGTTCTGTCACTGCAGTCCCTGATGCACAGCCCCTCTCCAGCATCCTTGTAGCCCCCTTCAGACACTGGAAGCTGCTCTGAGGTCTCCACGCAGCTTCTCTGCTCCAGCCTGAACAGCCCCAGTGTTCTCAGCCTGGCTCCATACAGGATGCTCCAGCCCCTGAGCATCCTCGTGACCTCCTCTGGCCTTGCTCCATCAGCTCCATGTCCTTCTGATGTTGAGGGCACAACTGCATACAGTATGATTGCAAGTCCCAGAACTGCAGCTGGAATAAGCATGGGATCAAGCTCACAATCCCCGTTTTATGTCACCACCAGCAGCGGGCAGAGAGCCAGCAAAGGAAGGCAATGTAGATATTCTTTTCCCAAGCAATAATGCGAAATTAGTTTCTCTTCGTTTCATGTGCCCAGTGCTGCTTTGTGCTCTTTGAAACTAAGTTTCCCTACAGCTTTCAGTGGAAGCAGAAATGAATGCTGAAGTTTATAACAAGATCAAGAATTCCCTCCTCAATAAACATCCTTCTTCTATTGTTTTCTGTAATTGATGACATCACTTTGCTCTTGCGTAGCATAAACTGCCACCACTGTTTTGGTCTAACACCCCCATTGCAGCATTTATGGAACATGGATCACATTTACAACATGCCAAACAGAGACAGGTCTCCAAAGTTCCTATTTCTAATGTCTTTGCTTCAGGACACACATTATTCTACCTTACAAGCAGCATTTTAATGCCATGATTTATTCAATGCAAATGCACAGGGAAAAATTCAGAAGCCCTGAAATCAAATGGACTCTTAAAATCTGCTTCCAACACATACAAACAGCCACGTGACTGACTTACTGATATGGTAGCTTCACTGAAACCCCAAGACACACCAGCCTTCAGGATCTAGCTCTAAAAGGAACAAGTACAATACTCTGGCTCTACTACCCACTTCCATTTGTGCTTGCCAAACGCATGGGGCCAATTCCAAACAGCAATACACATAGTGTAGGGCTGTTCCCAAAGGAATTCAAAGGGACAAGTATGCTCCTTTGCAACTCAATAAAGCCCCGTTTTCTCACGCTCAAGTGGTGACCTCCTCTTCTTAAATATCCAAGTTGCTGAGGAGAAGGTGCAGCCAAAATCCAAGGGCTGTGAGATAAAACCTACGTTTCAAGAGGCATGACCAGACAATGTGAGCCTCAAAAATGCTGTCCCTAAAAAAGAAAGGAAAACGGGGGGGAAAAAGGAACTACTGCTCTGGCCTAAACTTTGCTGCAACTGAAGAACAAGGACAGACCAATGGCTGAGGCTCAGTCAAGAGAAACGTGGATTCACAACATCTATTGGTGAATGCACTCGTGTAGGTAACACAGCAACACTTGAGGTTGGTGGCCATTCCTACTCCCAGTTGCATTCTGGACACCTAGAATAGGATCTCAGATCAAAAGTACTTCCCCAAGTTAACAATGATCACCTGTGATTTTACAACAAATAGTCTCCCTACCTGCAAAATGGGACTAAAGAACTTCACAGCATGTCTGAGCAGCATCAATATGAGACTCAAGCACCATCCACTCCAAGGGTCATCATACAAGACAATCATAGAATCCCAGACTGGCTTAGGTTGGATGGGACCTTAAAGCTCATCCAGTTCCAATCTTGTCACTGGCAGGGATCCCTTCCACTGGAGCAGCTTGCTCCAAGCCCCTGTGTCCAACCCGGCCTTGAACACTGCCAGGGATGGGGCAGCCACAGCTTCTCTGGGCACCCTGTGCCAGCGCCTCAGCACCCAAACAGGGAACAGCTTCTTCCTTAATCTAGCCTGAACTTCCCCCCCTCCCTTTCAGCTTAAACCCATCACCCCTTGTCCTGTCACTAGAGCCCCTGATGAAGAGGGACAATGCAGATCATGGCTTTGCTGGGGAGGAAGGAATGAGCTCTAACCTGATTGTGAAGGGGCAAGTTTGCAGGTAGGAGAATAATGCCTAAGAACCTGGATGGAAGGAAGGGATAACCTTGAGTGCCTGCTGCTTCAAAGGACAGGAGGAGAAAGTCATCTCCAGCTTGCAAGCAAAGAGCAAATGTCAGCACAATGCAGCCATGCAGACATGGCACGGTTCTAACCCAAACTGGCTCTTAACTTTGCACACTAGGTACAGATGTTCAAGAGATTGCTTGTCTGCTTGACTTTGTAGAAGATAAACCTATGGAGTTCAACTATCAATGGAGATGGGGAAGAGCTAGCCTAAATCTTCACAGGCTATCCAAGAGGAATAACCACGCTGCAAAACAAGCATGGAGAAAGTGCTGGTTTACTCCCACCAAGTACAAAGGAACGGGTTAGAATTCAGATCCGTTCAGAAAACAGAATCCAGTATTATTCCAATTTACATTGCAGCTCCGCATATGCTTTAAGTTAAATACATCAGCTTCCTTAACATCCATGGGGCTGCTTGTGTTGCAGGCTCAGCAGGCGCTGGGAACACTGTCCTCAATCAAGTGCATCTGCAACTTGAATGAACAGTGTTTACGAAGCAAATTGCTGCTGAAATGTTGGGTTTTGTGCCCCCCCAGAAGTGTGAAAGGCTTGTAACTAAAACTGCAGTGAAATGTGCCACTCCTGAGAGCATTCCCTTTCCCATGGAGTCATTGTGGCTCAGCAGAACCCAGCCTCACAGCTGGCAACTGCAAGGCTCTGAGCCTGTCAGCACACACAGAGGCTGCAGACCCGTGCTTCCACTGCAGAGACGGTACCCAAAGGGGCTTTTACAGTCTATTTGATACACAAGATGCTCAAATCGTTTGACACACAAGATGCTCAAATCATCTGACGTGGACACAAACTGGTTCATTAGCAATGACAACAGAACTAATAAAAACCCTCTTTAAACAAAACCACATCAGCTCTAAAGTCTTGTTGGATTCAAATACAGGATTTCAATGATATTTTTTTCTCAAGTGCTGTTAAATGTGCTGTTCCCTCCCAGAGATGCCTATTAAAGTTACTGAATGTACGTATGATCTGAAAGAGCTCAAGAGAAGGATTCTGTATTGAACGGATTCTAACTAACCTGTAACAAAACCCAAGCAAACCACCAATAGCCCTGCAAGAAACACACAGGTTGGGCTCAGGAGGCTGCACATTGCTCACTCATCCTCACAGCCACAGAATGATTCAGCCTGTGCATCAAAACAGCAGCAACAAAACCTCCTTCGCTGGGTCAGGTTCAGCACCTCCACTAACATTCTACAACATATAGCAGAATCCTCCTGGCATCTCTTATTGTTATTTACTTACAGAGGACCCATAAAGAACTATCCCTTCAGTGACTAGAGGAGTTCATGCTGACCACTGATTGAGCCTGCTCTCCTTCTCTTGATTTCTTAAAGCAAAAAGGATCTTATTTAGGAGTTATTTATTGCAGCTCCAACTGAAGACACTGTGTTTCTAAGCCTCGGGGTGGCTGGTAGCTCCTTGGAGGTTTCAAGAGACTAAGTAAAAGACTGACACTAAAGCAAAGCACCACAAGACCATCAGTCAGAGGCAGAGAAAATGAATTCATTTGGGTTTAAAACTACCTTGAGCCAGAGATTTTTTCCCCCACTGCATCACTGCAAGCCCTGTCATGTTCCTGACATGAACCTCTCCAAACCTCACATCATGAGCCATAAAATGAATGCTTCTGGCTTAAAGGATAAACCAAGCCTTGGAAGCAGTGTGCAAGAGTGGTGCTAAAAAGAAACACCACCAAGTATCAACAACACCCATGAAGAAGGAAGATTTCCTTTCAAGCGTGATCTCCAAAGGTAGGTAACTACAAATTGAACACAAGAACCAAACACTGGTAGAGGAGTTTGGTACATGACAACAGAGCTGAGGAGCAGCTAGGTGAGAGCACCACTGCCGTTGTGCATTGTGTCAAACCCATTGCAGGACACTTATAAATCCCCTCTGCTACACCAGTCAAATACTCTATGTGTCTGTCAAACACTCCGTGTGTCTGTCAGCCAAAAGCCTTATTGTCACCAGTTGCTTTCCAATTGAACTTCATGGAGCGTATCAGTACAATGACATTAAGTAATGAATTCACAACAGGCTTTTTCAAACCAACAAACCAAATACAACAACTAAGCATCTACTACAGGCTTGAAAAACAAGGGTAAGTTTACCCAGAGGGAAAAAGGAAAAACCAGAACAGTTTTCACAGCTGCAGAAGAAAGGAAACAGATGGGAACTCTTCCAGAAGGGTGTATTTGTGCTGAACAAACACAGATATGTTTTGGGGGAAGAACATTTCAACTGTCATGGATAAATATGACAGAGATTCAATCCTCTCCCCTAACCCTAAAATGATGCATCTCAGACTATTGACAACACTAAGATGCAGATACCAAATCACATGTGAAGTTGAACTCACCTTGGTAAGTGACTGCTCAGCAATGTACATTCTTTACCACATTTAGTACTTCGAGTGGATTCTGTAGCACACAGATGTCATGCTACAGACCAGGCTCCACATCTGCCAGGCAACATACAGGATTGCTGTACTCCCGGTTACACGCGGGGCAGTTCTTCAAAGGACTGAAGCAACAACACAACTCAAAGACAGTTTGTCCAAAGGAGCTTTCAAGCCTTCCACAGTTTTTAGATTGGAGTTACTTTGTTTCTGGCATTTAGATGTCAACTCCAGCAGAGCCAAAGGAAGCAGGAGACAAGTTCGGTTCACTGGGAATCATAAATCATAAAAGAAAAGAACAGTTTGGGTTGGAAAGAACCTTAGGATCATCCAGTTCCAACCCCTGCCATGGGCAGGGACCCCTTCCACTGGACCAGCTTGCTCCAAGCCCCTGTGTCCAGCCTGGCCTTGAACACTGCCAGGGATGGGGCAGCCACAGCTTCTCTGGGCATCCTGTGCCAGCGCCTCAGCACCCAAACAGGGAAGAACTGCCTTACATCTAACCTGAACCTCCCCTGTTTCAGTCTGAACCCATCACCCCTGTCCTATCACTGCAGTTCCTAATGAAGAGCACCTCTCCAGCATCCTTGTAGCCCCCTTCAGACACTGGAAGCTGCTATGAGGTCCCCACGCAGCTTCTCTGCTCCAGCTTGAACAGCCCCAGTGTTCTCAGCCTGGCTCCATACAGGAGGTGCTCCAGTCCCTGAGCATCCTCGTGACCTCCTCTGGCCTTGCTCCATCAGCTCCATGTCCTTCTAATGTTGAGAACACCAGCAGTGCACACAGTGCTGCAGGCAGGGTCTCATGAGAGGAGATGGGCAGGATCACCTCCTTCGACCTGCTGCTCACACTGCTTTTGATGCTGCCCAGCACACGGCTGGTTTCTGGGCTGTGAGCTCACACTGAAGCAGCTCATCCTCAGTTTCTCACCAACCAACACCCCCCAAGTCCTTCTCCACAGGGCTGCTCAGGATCACTTCCCCAAAGTGATTCTGTAAAGCTCAGCTGGATTCCAAATACTCCAGGTTTTTTCCTTACAAACTTGTGCTCGCAAGCACAAAAAGAATTAGAACTCCAATGTGTTCTTAACATCAGGGTCCTTTCCCCACACAGAGGGTCTGGCAATTCAGAAGGCAGTGACCCAGAAAACACAAGGCATATACTCACTTAGAGCAAAAAACCCCACCGAACACAGCCACAGGATTGATTTGATCAGAAGATGCGCACAGAAACACTTGATGTGGCTCTTGGGTTGATCAGTCACCCTCTAAATTGGGAATTTAGATGAAAACCAGTTTGATCTCTTGCCTAAATGGGAAGTTCTTAAGCAAATTGGTCTCATCAGTCATTCGCTTTTCCTGCTCATCTTCCTTCAAAGTAAGATTTGGGCCTATTTAAAGAAATGGTGATTTTGAAGAGCTGTCAAACCCTCATACATCAAAGGAGGCAAAAACCTTAACTGCTCTGTCAACACTTCCTCCAAAGGATGGACAGCAACATTTATTCAAGCCACTCCAGAGAGATGTAGCCCCATTTCCAGAACACAGCCATTTAATCTCCCCTTTTTTACCTAGGGAAGTTAGACAAAGAACTACCTTGAGCGAAATCCAAGGAGCCACCTCTGCCACCCATCAGGCAAACACACAGACTTGATCAATACTTCTAAGAAATGAATGAGAGCCAGCTACAGAGAGCTTCACTGCAGGGGGGTTCTAAGGAATTCTAGACATAGACCTTGGTGCTTAATTTCTGGCTCTCCAGATAAAGCATTCCATGGCAGAACTCTCTGCAGAGGGTTAGCAAAGTCCAAGTAACATTTACATCACAAAGAAGTTGTTTCCACAAACTTCCAAGCACATTCCCTGTAGACCTTATGGCCATTGACAGATGGCTCCGTTCTGCTTCCTGTGCTATTCCCCTTCCCGAGTGCTGAGCCGTGATCACAGCACTCCCGTGAAGTCTCTCTCCCCCTTGGCATGTAGATTGCCACCTCCACTATATTCTAAGATCCTGTAAAGAACATCCTCTAGCCTACCACACATAGGAAGAGACTACCAAACCAATGAGCTTGTCACAGTCCTGCAGGCAGTAAACACTTTGCTGCCATACACAGTTTATCTTCCTATGGCACCAGGTTTTTAACATTCATCATGCACGGATACACACAAGAAAATTTACTTGGGTTCTCCTGAGTACCATCAGAGAAGTGTCATTTGGTAAACTCCAAGCCCTAATGGAAAAGGAAGGGGGGGAAAGTGTGTTTCATGTCCCCCCAGAAGCCATGCAATTGTATTTAAACTTATTGAAATGTATGGTCTCGGTAGGCAAAACCAGCCCTCACTGAAGCACTTTGACAAGGGCATTTCACAGAGGTAAGAAAGCCTCTTAAAGCTGTCCTGTCTGTTTAAGCATCACACTGATGACCTGGAATGCCTCCCCATCCTGCATTATCCTGCACTTCTGACACACTGAAGCAACCACTTCTCCACGTTCCAAAACCTAGTTTTAAGAAACAAATATCTAACTGACAAATCCAGGTAGATTTTTCCCGTTGGGATCTCTGAATCTTCACAAAGCTTCATGGAAGTAGAGAGTTCTTTTCTTTGTTGTGTGCACCTCACACCACGAAGAACTTAATGACCTGCAGGAAAGGGCCTAACCCCAACCCTTTACATACTTCTTACTATGCATTAAATACATGGAAAAAGGATCAACATTTAGCACCCTACAATGACATCATCAAGCCATAGATCTGGGATAGAAACTGGTGGAAGCTGGACCTTCACTTCCACTTTTTCTACCACCTATTAATTTAAACAGCAAATGTAGTAGGTTACACAGGTTTCCTGCCTAAACCTTTCAACACCATTTCTTAGTGACTGGGGGGGGGGGAAAGGAAAGAAACAACAGAGGAGAAGGGGAGAAATAGGGAGGAGGAACATTTCTTGCTTGCTCTCTACATGAATGTTCACAAGGTGAGCGATTACTCCGAGAGCAGTGGGACACAATCCGACACGCTGTTTTCATGGGGATGAACAGCCACATTTCAATCAGGCTGTTCCCAATGAGACCGGAGAAGCCAAAAGTGGGATCAGAGCACAAGGAAAAGTCCCAAGCTATTTGTACGCACACAATGTTTCTTCCTGCAAAACTGTAGCATCTGCTAAAGAATGAGACTAATGTAAGCTAGAAAGATGCAACCAAACTTAGCATACACAGGCCATTCTGCATTCATCCCCCCCCCCCCAGTATATTCC
>NDXB01014743.1:276074-288967 GCA_002631895.1 Agapornis roseicollis
CCCAGTATATTTCAAGTCTTTTATCACTTCTCTTTTATATAATGGGAATACTTCAAGTATTTGTTGAAAAAGCAGTAATATAAAACCAAACCAATGGTACCCTCAATGCAATCCCTACAGAGGGCCAGCTGGAAGGCAGCAAACCCGACAGCAGAATCCATGCTATCAGGAGTCACGCTTGGAAAAGTCCAGTGCATTCCTTCTCCCTGGAAAGCCTTTTTATTTCAACATCTCCCACCAGCGCCCAAAGGCATGATGTATCTTGCAGAAGCTCCACTGCCTTCAAGCTACTTTTGTGCAGGTTTTAAGGTAACAGTTTGTTCCATCTTAGTTTTCCATTAAAAATCAGCTTCTCAACAAAATAATGGCACCTCTGATGTCATTTCTCCATCCTCACCCATTATTCAGCTTCCAACACCTGTTATTCCTGAGGAGAACTAAGATGACTTGGAAAGATGTTCCACTAGACCTTGAAGAGAGCAATTTTTCCAGCCTGGCATGTGTATCCATCCTCTAGGAAGGTGAAAGAGACCTAACACCTTGAGGGCTGCAGCTAAGAGCGCTGGTTGCCACTGAGAGCCTCAGCCTTTGGAACACTACAGTCCATTTACAACAGAGAAAACAACAAACAGTCACAACCAGATGGGACAAAGAGAAGCAAAGGAAAGTGTAAACGGGTTTGGCTGGGACAAGGAAGATTTCTGCAAGTGCTTAATAGAGTTAAATGTTTCAAAAAGAGAAACTCACTTCCCTGGAAGTTGAGCCCCCGAGGTGGTAAATAGCACCGTATGTCACTCCATATGTCAGTCAGCAAACAACCTTCCCAATCAGCTTTCAAAAAGCACTCTCCAGAGCTCCGTGTTATCCACATTTCCCCACACAAAGAGGAACTACCTTACTTGAAGCAGTAATACAAGCAAAGTCACACACTGTTCAAAGGTTCGTGCTTTCAAAGGTCAAGCAGAGGAGCCCACAGTGCCTGAGTTCAGAGGCTAGAAGGTGTCAGTGTGCTCCGCAGAGAGTTTTCTCTGCCATTGCCACATGCACGATATTCTATTACTCTACTGGCCCTCAAGTCAGCCTAAATCACTGCATTTCTAACCACAGATCCTTCCTCTGAATGCACGTACCGAGCAATGAGGAGCTCCTGAAGCACAGCAGGGAAGGCTGAGAAGACCTTCACCCAAACAAAGCTGGAAGCATCATGCTGTCAGCAAGTTCTTATGGGCTGACAAGGTCAGCAGGTTAAGTGTAACAGGGTTTGCTGGCACTGCTTGCAGCATGCTGCTGACTTAGCTGTTGGTACCGAAGAATACTTCAAACCTGTTTAACAGGTTCTCAGCTTTCTCCTTCACAAACCAGACCCACGTTCATTCCTCATGCAAACTGCTGCAACCTCCAGCAGGAATTACAGTGCCTCATGCCAGAGACGGAGCTCATTATAAAAACACGCATCAGTTTGAGGCATCCCAGTTTATGGCAAACTATTTGGAGTTTAGAAAGCGTTAAACATTGGTTATTCCAGAATCTAACACAACAGTATATGTGTTAGAGATGTACCTCTGCATTCCTTGGGATGGGCTGCATTTTGAGTCCCTTACATTCAGTTACTCACAAACACTCCATCCTCTTGTTTGTGACAACAAAGCTTTGCTGTTCTCCAGACTCTGGCCACACAGGGTTATGTAGAGAGATCACCACCTTTAGATGATCATTTCTGCTGAACCACTTCTCCAGAGGAGTTGAACAGCCTTGGGTTTTGCTGTTCTTCCTTCATTCTCCAAGCTCAGGCTTCCACAGAGGAACGTGCTCTCTAAATCTGGTTTAGAACTCAAACCAACAATTACCTAGGAAAGCAAACCTTGAAAATCAGCACTAATTCCTCTTCTTCAACTTATTTTAAACTTCAGAAATAATTAGGAAGACTAGAGAAGGCAGACAGAGCGATGCTATCTCTTTAGTACGTGGCCTACAGTCTCTGGAAGTATCCTTTTCCTTGCCTCTCCTGCAACACCAAAGCTGTGCCCCAGGTTTTGAGCACTGCCATTCTGCATACCTGCTCCCACACACTGTGCACAACACACATACACACACACACAAACCTTCAGCACTTGGCGCCTACAGGAGTATTCAAAAGGGAAATTCCAACATGCATATGCATAAGTTAACACTCCGATGGAAATCCAAAATGACACAAGGAATTTTGAACTCCATTTCTTTATGTGTTCGAATCTGGGGGAATTTCAACACCTACAAGAGAAGCAACACAGCCTCCTGAACCAGCCACAGCAGGGATTTCTGAGCCACTGTCCCAACAAGCACTGCCAATATGGCCTTCAGCAAATCCTCCAGCATCTCCATGTTAAGGAGCTCCTTCCCCAAAAGAGCAGGGAGTATTTGTGAGTCTCCCAAAGGACTGTTATGAAGATTAATTAAGGTCTGAGCAGTGCTTTGAAGATCAAAAGTGCTGTGCTGTTATTTATTATTAAGGAACAACAAAGTGCATTCTTGTTGTCTATAGATTCAACTTCATAGAGAAACCAATGAAGAGGCACATGCGCTCCCTGCCACGACAAGCTCTGATTTGCATAACAGCATTTTCAGTCACCAAAACCCCATCAGTAAATCTATACTCATCCCTTTGATATATTTTAAGGCCTTAAGGAATATAACCAATGTAATTTCTCCTCTGATTCTTTTCCAAGATAAGCTTTTCCTATCAGATGTATCTGACTCCGTTCAGCAGTGCCTTTTATCCTATTTTGGATATTTTGGACCTTTCCAGACAAACCCAAACCCCCCTATTTTGGACATTTCCAGACAAAAAAGAGGAGAGGGACAGTATGGAATGGGGAGTAATCTTGGGGGGGGGAGGAGGAAATGACAATTACTTTAGAGCTCAGGGGTTTCTCAGTACTGATATCTACACAGAAATACTATCTTGCACAGCGTAGCAGGGATGATGTTCCCCAGCATCCCAGTGTTGAGATAACAGTGCAACTGCTGAAGGAAAACAATACAAGCTGTTGGACCTACAGGGTAGGGAGCACCAACAACTGATGTAACCTCAACAGCTACTACTACCCTTACACCTTCAAGGCATTGCTAAAGGGTCCAGTATCTGCGCATTGCTGAGCACCTCTCCAGCGTGTCAGCCAGCATCACCTCTGCACAGGAAATACTTATGTGTTACTGGATAACTTCTTGGCTCTGCTCCCATCACCTCAGTTTGCACTCATGGAATTCTTAAACTCTGCAGCACACTCTTCTTAAAAACACAGCTACCAGATTGTGAACTTCTGTACTTTTCAGCCTGCTTTCGGGAGAAAGTTAAGTTATATTTAGCAGCCATATGGCAGCCCTCCTCCACACACGTTTGCTGGAGATAAGAACTGACAAATTAAGTTCTCTCAAACACTGATCTATACAGTTTAATTTCCAATTTTAATCTTCGAAATCGACTGTGGCTTCATTTTTCAACCTGGCATTTGGCGAATGGGAAACGCAAAGGGTACCTATAGCAAATGATGCAAGCAAGGAAAAGTTTCCTTGGCATCTAGGTGAAAACACTCAGGAAGCTCCTACGCTGTACTCCAGACAGCTAAGTTCTCCCTAAATCAATACAATATGGCTACATAACTAAATAGCCAGGGATGTATCGGCTTCCTTGTATTGCTCTGTGTACGGATGACTGGAAGTATTAGGTAATGAATAACTCCCCATAGTGAAATCCTTAGAACATGATAGGTTACTGGTGGAGCTCAAGTTGCTGTGCAACTTCCCAAAGGAGGAAGCAAAAAGCACAGAGACAACCAACCAGGCCACTGTGAAGAACTTCTAAGATCCAAGGACAACCACCATGGAGTTTATATTGGGAGCCAGGTTCATATGCTGCCTGGAAGACAGGAAGCTGATTTTCCCTACAGCCCAGCCTCATGTCAGAGAATCTGCAGCCAAAGGTTAGGAAGAGGACAAGTGGGAAGAAGCAAGAGAAGGCATTTGAGAAATGCTGTCATTTGGACAGCTCAAAAGGCAGGCTGAGCACATAGCCTTCACTGACTGCATGGACCCCTCAGGAAAAAGGGCCAAAATGGGTACCGAAGGCCCCTAAACAATTTAACAGTCTAAGAAAGAAACTGTTTTCCTTTCTAGCAGCAAGAAGACTCATGCTTGAAATACCAATCTCTCCACTAAAGCATGCCCAGTTGCTACTCCCCTTGCTGGTAGCTAGAGCCTTTCCAATCCTCTCTGTGCTTCTGGGGATGAGGAGCCCACAGGACACCCCAAGTGATGCTCTCAAGGTGGCTGCAGCCCCTCCAAACTGCCAGGGAGAGTCCCCACAGAGGCTGAACCAAGCCAGGCAGAAGAACACCGGATGCTAGAATTCCCAATTCAATCCCTGAGGGACCATGTGGAGCAAGCCCTGCCTTTCCTTTAGACCCAACCAGCTCTAGAGCAGCGCAGAGGATTTCTTCAGCAGCAGAAAGAAGGACAGGCATGAACACTACATGCATGCCCGAGCACACTTATGAGCTGCATGTACAGGCTGAGAAAGATAAATGAACAACCCTGTTGTTTCCAGCTGGTGGGTTATGCTCCTTACTCAAAGAAAAACACTCACTACTGTGGTTTCTCTCCCTCAGCACAAAGCAATTTTGAGAGTAGGTTCTTTGAGTACAGCCCATCCTATCTTTAAGCCTTGTAAAATTCAGGTTGGATCTAAGGCACAAGTTCTTCCCTGTGAGGCACTGGCCCAGGGTGCCCAGAGAAGCTGTGGCTGCCCCATCCCTGGCAGTGCTCAAGGCCAGGTTGGACACAGGGGCTTGGAGCAAGCTGCTCCAGTGGAAGGGGTCCCTGCCCATGGCAGGGGTTGGAACTGGATGAGCTTTAAGGTCCCTTCAACCCAAACCAGTCTGCAAGGCTATGATTCCATGATAGGGCACAAATCACTGCCTGAAGCAGAACCTTCCAGCTGGACAACCCACTGGAGATGGAACCCTCAACAAGCCAGCCATCACATCTTGCATTGAATAACCATTTCTTCAGCACCCTGATTATTCCCTCCCGTCTGTCCTTAGTGAGATCGCTAGCACAGAATGACAAAGTTAGAACACCACCAGGAAGCACGGAAACAAATTGCTTTATAGGCCTGACTTACTTGCACAGAACACTGGAGAGAGAACAACATGGTGAAGGATGCAATCAACCATTAAGATTTGTCTCCCCTCCTCCAACCCCCCCCCCCTTCAAAAGCAGACACAAAAGCACACACACTCATTTGTTCCAAGCTTGCCTTGGTGAAAAAGAACTGACAGAATAACCACTCCTGCACGTACTTGATTATCAACTTGGGGAAGAATAAGAAAGAAACTCTTCCAATTTCCTAACGACTTTCTGCTTTACTTGCAGTAGTTGAACACTGCTGTAGAAAGACACAGGGAAAAGCAGATCTCTGGTCTTCTGGCAGTTCTTCCCATTCCTGAACAATTCCTCCTTCAGCTGCACAGCCAGAGAGGTTCAAAGGTCCCCACAGCCTTTGTTCTCCATTCCAGAGCCCTTACAAACCAACTTTTGTTCCTGTTTCTTCAATGAAATACGCTGCAGCAGTTACCAGTGAGGGAACTTGCTGTCTAAAGCTTGCCTTGGGCATCATTCATCTCAAGGGCTATGGAATCTCATTTACGCTTTCATGAAGAAATGATCAGAACGTGTTCTGACATCAAAATCACCTCCTGCTTATTATATCAACCTCCACAGCATACACAGAGTTTCATACTGCTGTATAACATACAGCATTTCACACTCCTGCACATACAGAGAAGCAAGGAACGATCAATACACTCTGGTTTACAGATTGTATAAAAGACATCTTTTTGCTTCATCTGAAAACAAATTTATAACTATTGCTCATTCAGTTGTTCATTCCAGTCCAGAGGAGGCCATAAGGATGCTCAGGGGCTGGAGTACCTCCCATGTCAAGACAGGCTGAGAAAGTTGGGGCTGTTCAGCCTGGAGAAGAGAAGCTGCATGGATGCCTTGGGGCAGCTGCCAGTGCTTGAAGGAGGATATACAAGGATGCTGGAGAGGGGCTGTGCATCAGGGGCTGTACAGAGGGACTGTAGCAACAGGACAAGGAGTGATGGGGTCAAACTGAAACAGGGCAAGTTGAGGTTGGAGATAAGGAGAGATAAGGTAATAGATATAAGGGCTGGAACTGGATGAGCTTTAAGATCCTTTCCAACACAAACCATTTTATGATTCTACGATTTGGGAGTTTATAATAAAATTCTACAATCTAGTGCAAAAGTGCTATCTGTCAGCAATGTTTTAAATAACACACAGACACACGCACCTGAAGCAAACAGTGAAACCCAAAGAGGCATTTGTTTCCTGTTTATATCCCACCTGGAGCATACGGAAAGCAGCTATAAAACATGTTCACATTCCATGAAAGGATGGTCTGGAAATTGCTGGTAAAGCTTGTAAAGATCCTATCAGCTGCTATGTAAATTTTGGGAGGGAAACAAGCAAGGTGTGTTACTGAGCAGGAGCAGTGGCTTTTAATTTAGCCTGTTAAAACTTCCATTTTCACTTATCCTTTTGCTCCTCACAGGTGGGAACTGACTCTTTGGAGATGCTTCTGGTCAAACACACAACACTAAAGATATCAGCTAATCCGAAATCTAATGGAAACATTCATGGATCATAACAAGGAATAAAGGGGAATGATCCCAGGGAATACTCTAAGGCTCCTGCAACAGTTAGAATTAGGCTCAAACAGAGGTTGTCCAGCTATGTTGTTCTTCCTAACAGCCACACTTAGGACCTTAGTGGAGTCAGTTAGAATATGGCCAAATCAAAGCATTTTTATCTGGAAAACTTTCTGGTTTTACACTGGCACAAACCAAACTGTCCTGGCTCCAGCAGTAGCAGTCACTTTTCTCCTTCTTAGTAGCTGCTGTAGTGCTGTGGTTTTGACTTGAGCCTGAGAACAACACCGATAACACCGATGGTTTTAGTTGTTGCTCAATAATGTTTACTCTGACCAAGGCCTTTTAGTCTCATGCTGTGCCAGCGAGGAGGAGCACAAGAAGCTGGGAGGAGACAGTGACAGGACACCTGACCCAAAGAGGTATTCCATACCATAGCATGTCATGGCCAGTATATAAACTGGGGGCAGTTGCCCAGGAGGCCCAGATTGCTGCTTGGGTTGGGCTGGGTAACAGGTGGCTGAGCAATTGTATTCTCTTCCCTTGTTATTTCCCCTATCATTCCTGTTATTGGTGGCAGCGGCAGTGGTTTCTGTTGTAGCTTAGTTACTGGGCTGCTCTGATCTCAATCCGTGGAAGCTGCATTCTTTCAATTCCCCTCCCCAGCCCTCCAGGATCTGGGGGGATAAAAAGAGGGGAAGTGAGCGAACGGCTGCATGGTTCCGAGTTACCTGCTGGGCTTGAACCATGATAGCTCTTTTTGGTACCCAAAACGGGGCACAAAGGGTTGAGATAACGACAGATCTGACCAGAGTGTGGCTAATCTGCTTTCAACACGTTAAGCACCATTCTTTCCTTTTCACACACACCTTGAGCATTAGGAAGATTGAGAGCAAAAAGTTCACCTCCCAAATGGCAGGCAACACTGGTACTGCAATTGAAAACCAAACAGCTTAACGTGTCGGTAGATACTTGTTTAGTCTTCAGGTGGTAAATACTTCTCAGGTAACGAAATACACGGGGGATTTAACATGGTTTTCTCTACGAAGCAAGAATTTTGGAGCCACTTTTAAGAACCTAACACCTTGCCATCAAAGTTATTCTTAGCAAAACTGATTATCTCAATCTGACAAAGCTGTTAGAACACCCCCTTCCATCCTTGTGCCTTAGGAGCAACTTATGGGAGTAAGTAAATCTCTGTCATCCTTTTCCACAATTGGATTCTGGGGCCATGGCTGGGGGACCACTACCATGTCCATGTACTGCTGAACTCCAGGTTGGAATCGCACCTGGGATGTCACATCAGCAAACACATTTTTCCACCTGCTTTATACAACTTCATGCTTACTAGAAAAGATGAAGCAAAACCCTATCAGAAGTAACACAGGACCACTATGGAGATCTAAGGCTGCAGCTGAGGAAGGGTCCTTCCATCCATGAGACAACCTCATGGCCAGTTAAGCATTCAACTTTCCCCTGAATTCCATAGGAAGCCTGGCTCCAACCTCCTTTGGGCACAGTTTAATGAATTAATGGCAGAAATGGGCAAAACTCTGCGTTCTCTGATTCTTGGAGAGTTATAATGGATATGCTAAATCAATGCTTTTCATCTGCAACCAGCAAAGGCAAAAGCACTGGGCACATCAGGAAGGGAATGAAGGGGCAGCAAGTGCAGCTTCTTCATCTGCAAAAGAAACTGATGTGACAAGAGGATGAATGAGTCATTGATCAGTAGTTTGCCCTGAACTATTGATTCAAGTAGTGTCTTCAAGCCAAAGAAAGTGACGTGACAAGAGGATGAACGAGTCGTCCACCAGTAGTTTGTACTGAACTATTGCTACAGCTGGTGACTCCAAGCCACATCAACAGGACCTGCTCAGAGTTTTATCTGTGAAACCACAGGAGCTGCTGAGCCATATTCTCAGCTATTGACTCAAGAGATGACACTATGAACTCCAGAATTACATGTGTGACCAAGACAGAGCCGAAATACATCCAGTGGATAATAACAGTTAAATGTCATAACCATCACTTGACAATAGCATCTAACTGTAAGTCTGATGGTAGTTAATACTGTGTTTAATCAAATGATAACACAGGGAAGCACATACACATTTACCAAAGCGATTCCAGTAAACAGGGTAGCATTGGTTTATCAGCTTAAACAATCAGCACTTCATTAACTGCATTTAACAACTGGGTAGCAAAGTTTCTTGCCAGGTAAAATCAGATTGGAAAAGTCACCATCAGCTTAAACACGATTAACTTTCTGTGCTGCTGCTGGTGAAACAAATCCAATTTCCTACAGAGTTTCAAGGGCAGCTTTTAATTATTTCTGCACACTTCCAAAGCATGTAACACTAGAGAGACAAAAAAATGCCCTATGCTGATCTACTCTGGGCTCCAGCAACACAAAAAGCCATTTAAAACATAGAAAGGCTTCTTAATACCTAAACATCAACCCCATCCTGATAACGTACTGCAGAAGCCCCCGTGATGTCAGCTGGAATCTTTAAAAGGAGGAAAACCACACACAGTTGCATCATGTATGATACGCAACCAAAGACGGACCTGGAGCATGCCTTTCACTTTGCCATTACTCCAGTACTTCCTACTTCTAACACAATCTCTAGGGAACAAATATACAGCAAGCAAACAAACTCTGCAGAGTAAGACTTATACGTTTGACCTGGTTTTACACACTTACAAACCCTCCCACACAGGCTATGCAACAGTCTGAAGTGAGAAACTGAGGCAACGCAGAAACACAGCAAGTGCCCATCACAAGCAGAGGGTAGGATCCAACTGAGCAGCTCGTAGCTGTGTCAATGGAGTGACAACTTTGCTGCCTCCCTACCCTTTTTACCCAATGCAATGATTAGAACTGAAAGCTTCCCGTTTCCCAACTCTAACTGTAAAGCCCCAGTTTGTTTTCAGCTACGACATGGATTAAAAACCAAACCAACAAACCCAAATCAAACAAAAAGCCCCCCCAATTCATGTGGAAAAGAAACAGTTCCAACCAAAGTGTCTCAGAATCACTCCAGGACCGCTGACCCGCAGCATTATATCCTCAGGTTATGGGATTCTCCAAATACTGGTTGGCTGCAAGACTCCATCTGCATAACAATAACTAAACCAAACGGCTTCCCTTGCTCATCCTCAGCATGCATATCCCCTTTCTGGCATTGCACAGCCAGCTTGTGCAAGGGATTAGCATCAGAATAGAAATCACTCTAGAAACCCACAGGCTCCCACTGACCAGACTCGGTGACCCAGACACCAAACTGCCTTCTTTCCCCAAGGAAAACAGCCGTGGGCTTTAAAAGTTGATGGAGGTTCCGGTTGCTTTATTTCCTATGAAGGTAACAGACACCCCGAGCAAAGCTACCAGCCCCAAGCAGTGAAACTGGCAACTTTCCCTGTGACAGGCACAGCCATGGCATGTGCTCATCTGCAAGTTCAAACCCTTGCAGGGATATGGTGGAGGAGAATGGGTCTGTCAGGGGTCTGGAGATGGAGAATGGGTCTCTCAGGCCCCTTACTGGCTCAGCCTTACCATGGGTGGAGGAGAATGGGTCTGGATGTGGAGGAGAATGGGTCTGGATGTGGAGGAGAATGGGTCTGGATGTGGAGGAGAATGGGTCCGGATGTGGAGGAGAATGGGTCCGGATGTGGAGGAGAATGGGTCTGGATGTGGACGAGAATGGGTCTGGATGTGGACGAGAATGGGTCCGGATGTGGATGAGAACGGGTCTGGATGTGGACAAGAATGGGTCCGGATGTGGACGAGAATGGGTCCAGATGAGGAGGAGAACGGGTCTGGATGTGGAGTAGAATGGGTCCGGATGTGGAGGAGAATGGGTCCAGATGTGGAGGAGAATGGGTCTGTCAGGCTGCCTTACTGGCTTGGCCTTACCATGTTCATCATCAAATCCCCTCATCAGGAAGCTCATAGGCTTTGCTTGTAGGAGATGCTGCTGCAGCCCACTGAAAGCCAGCATGAAGCCACACTGAACCCAGATCCTGGAACTGGGGAGGGAACTGGCCCCGCATGAGCACACGCTATCTGACAGAAGCCACCCACATTTACAGTGCCACGAGAGCAATTAGTCCAGGGGTTTGCAAGTAAAATGTACTCATTTTCCTGCAGCTCTTTACAGCTTCTTCCCTAACCCTGTAATCAGCTAAAATGGTATCAAGCCAAGAGCTATGAGACAACAGCTCCCAACCACTGGAATCACACAGAACTACAGAGATAACAATATTGTGAGAGGAAATGCAAATGAACATAATCCTGAAGAAGCCAACATCTTCCTTGTACTTGTGGAGAGGAGGATGCAAAGGCCAAGGGAAACCATTCCAGTTTTTGTCTCCTATACAAACTCTTCCATGCATAAGAATGAAAAACACCACTTATGTTTGGAAGTATGTACAATGGGTTCCTGCAAAACACACTGAATCCTTGAATAAACATAGGACAGTAGTTGACGTGTTTGGTATGAAACAGGGGAAGTTGACTGGAATCATCCCCATAGTGTGGTCTGACACTTCAGGCAAAACAATGCATTCAAACAGCAAAATGACATTCCCTTTTCAGAAGTCCACAAAAGAAACAGAAGCCCAAGGGAAAATGGCCAAAGGAGCACTATTCCCCATGTTGTCACATTCCCCCTTAAATTCCACGACATCATCTTTTTCCATCACAGAAAACCAGACTCCTCAGAACTGGGATGCTGACAGTTCACAACCCATCAGCGAGTGGCACAAAAGCACTGCAACATCCCAGCTACAAACCATATAGAAAAGTCCACAAGGCAAACCAATTCCCTGCTGATATTTCTGCTGACCTGCCTCCAATGCTCTTTGTTTCTTCATAAACTTGACCTATATACTTGAAACAAATCCCAGGTTATGGCCACAAGCGGAAAGACTTCGCTTCTGGCAAGGGAGTACCATTTCTGGACGTTATGCACGTTATCAGTACCATGTTAACCCTTTCAGTTCTGTTCCTTCCCCAAAGAGTTTAATGAAAAGGAATCAGTGCAAGCAGAACTATCTGCTTGCTCTTTTACCATGAGGAATATGTAATAATTTACTTACCGGTCAAAATAAATTGCTCACTCAAGGCTAACCTGATTTTGCAAAGCCGGAATGAAACGACATCTGTGCAGCAGGGAAGATGCCGCACAGTTCTGAACAAGCACGGGCACCGAAGGAAAAGGTATCCAAACCCATGCTCCAACCCCAAAACAGATACACCTTGGAAACTTATTCTGTTCCATGTGAAAGAGGAATGTCTGGTCATCTATGGATAACACACTTGAGGTTTATAGCATGTTTTAAGCTTCTGCCCTCTTGCCTTCCCACCTATTCCTCTAAATTCCAGTCTTACCAATGCCAGCATCAACCAACACCACAAATTGGACACCCAAGTCCAAGCCTCTGTCCAAAGTGCTGTTTTCCACACGCTCTTGTGTGCAAAGTACAGAGCTGCAACATAAAACGACTCGTTCCCATCACCTTAACATCCCACAGCCACCGGTGCGGTCCAGATGGAGGTATGAGACACATTCTCAGAGAAGCAGTTTGAGGAAGGAAAGCAGTAATACACACGGAGCTGAGGTTCATTTAGCTTCTTCCCAAGTTAAAGCCATTGCTCACCCAGAGCCCAAACGCGTTACAGTTCTCTCCTCACTGCGACCCTTCCATCACCTCCCCACTGCAATGTGGTGGGAGAGATAACCAGCATCTTGCTCATCACCCCGTTTCCACACGTGTGTGCGCACACACACACAGGTATGTGACACGCCTGTTGGGCGCTCCTCCGTTCCACAGCGCTTCCAAGCACACAGGTCACCCGCAGAGCACCCACCGACCTTCACTGCACCTCAAAAGCTCTAACAAGGCATTCAAAGCGCCTTGTTGAAAGCACCACAAAGGACAATGGAGAAGGAGGCCAAGCACAAAGCCGCTCGGCAGCTGCACGCTAGCCGGGGCGCACAGCGCCGTTCTCCTCTCGCCTCGTAAGCACGGGAGAGCTGGGATCCCGATTATCCCTTCTTTCCTACAAGGCATTTCTTGGCGAGAGGGGAACTGATCCACCTTCCCTGGAGGATGGGGACTGAAGGCGTGCGGAAAAAAAAGGGAAAAGGGGGGGGGGGGGGCGGAGAACACGCAACA